>RJWK010017451.1:0-34305 GCA_004363435.1 Platanista minor
CAACTCATCTAAGCATTGGTGGCCAGTCCCAGCTAGCATGGTGAGGGAAGGAAAGAGAGACATGCCCATGCTCAAGTCTGAGTCCCCTGCCTGGGGATCCCCTTTAGTCCCTGTAAATGCAAAATCCTGGACGCACCCAGGTGGGATCTGCATCAGCTCCTGGTGGCTCTAAGACCTTCGAGACAGGCTGCAGTCAACCTGCCTTCCTCTGTGGGCTTAGATGAGATGAGAGGAGGGGCAGTGTGGTGTGAGGTGAAGAGTCTGGAACCCAGAAGAGTGAAGAATTACACTATCTACGAGAATCTTAATGAGATAGAGTTTGCTCCAAGCAATCCCGTAAAGGCTGCCCACAGAATTCTAGTTAGAACTACCCCAGACTTCAGCTTAGGCATTTTCTCCCTTTAGAGTCCTGACATCTGTATTTGGATGTGTCCCGAGTATCTCTTGCATACTGGGTCCCACAGTGAATTTATGACACATCTACACTGTTATTGTTCTCTGTGTCAGTAAGTATGACTCACCTCTCTCCCTCCCCTTCCAAAGGATCACAGGGTCCTCTGACTTCAAAATAACTTAAGGGGGACCTTCCCGGTGGTCCCGTGGTTGAGACTCCACCTTCCAATACAGGGGACACGCGTTCGATCCCTGGTTGGGGAACTAAGATCCCACATGCTGTGCGGTATGGCCAAAAAAAAAAAAACACTTAAAATCTACTGACTTTGACTTTTTTCCAACTCTGAGGTCTCTCCTGTTCCCCACCCGCCTGGTCCAAACAGCCACTGTCTCCGTTTTGGAGATCCACGGTGCCCCCTACCCGCTCATCTCCCACCCACCCTGCCTTCCTTCTGATTTTCTCTGCACAGCAAAGAGAGTGAGCTTTTAAAAATAAAAATACCACCTTTCCACTTGCCTGCTTGGAGTCTGGCAGTGGCCTCCCCGTTTCTCTGCCCGTGCCCTGCAGGCTTTGCTGGAGGCCTCCTCTCTCAGCCCGTCCTGTCACTCACTAACCTCCAGCCAGACTGGCCTCTAACTCCTGCCTCAAGCTGGTCAAACTCCCTCTGCCTCTGGGCCCTGCACAGGCCCCTCCCGAGCCTGTCCAGAGAGGCCTCCCTTTCCACCGTGACTTATCCCTCCTGCTGCTGTGCTCAGCCTCAGCACCACTTCCTAAGAAAAGATGCTCTGATCACTCATACAGGGCTGGTCCCCCTCTTCTACCATTCACAGTCCCTGGGTTTTCTTTCACAGCCCTTTCATCCCGTGAATGATGCGTGCAGTTCTTTTTCTTTTTTCTTCTATTGATGTATAGTTGACTTACAATGTTTCTGGCATACAGCAAAGAGATTCACTTATACATATAAATATATATAATTTCGGATTCTTTTCCATTGTAGGTTATTAAAAGGTCTTGAATAGAGTTCCCTGTGCTATACAATAGGTCCTTGCTGTTTATCTATTTTATATATAGTAGTGCATATATGTTAATCCCAAACTCCTAATTTATCCCTCCCCGCCTTTCCCCTTTGGTAACTGTAAGTTTGTTTTCTATGTCTGTGAGTCTGTTTCTATTTTGTAAACGATTTGTATCATTTTTTTAGATTCCACATATAAGTGATACCACATGATATTTGTCTTTCTCTATCTGACTTACTTCACTTCGTGTGATCATCTCTAGGTCCATTCATGTTGCTGCAAATGGCATTATTCCATTCTTTTTTATGGCTGAGTAATATTCCATTGTATATATGTACCACATCTTCTTTATCCATTCCTCTGTCGATGGACATTGTGCAGTTCTTTTTCAAACACCCTTCTCCTTATAAACCACAAGCTCCCTGAGGGCAGAGACATGTCCTTTGGTCACACTGCATGCCTGGTGTAGTACTTGCCACCTAGTAGACATGTGGTCAATCTTTGTTGAATGAATGAGTGACTGTGTTAGTTAATGAATTCTAGTTCAGCAGCTAAACCAACAGTCCACCAAGTGACCCAAAGACTCAGAATACAGAGGCGGGAGAACTGCGTAGACCGAAGGGGTGTTTTTCTTCACTGATTTCACACTGATGTGCGGAAATACAACTTTTAGGCATATGCCCCTACAGAGTCTTCCAAGAGTTGATGGTCATATCTCTCAAGAGTTGGTGTAACTCCAGTAGGGAGTGTACAGTGAGGGGCTGCTGGGCAGACAGAGGCGGGGCTCAGAATCAGCACCAGGACCCTGGTCTGGTCAGACTTGCTCTAAACCGGGATGACCTACAGCAGGGAGGCCCCGTGTCTGGAACGCTCCGGCAGAGGCCGAACAGCAAACATGAAGAGGGTCACGTAGGGGACCCTGGGGAGGAGGCTGTGTGGTTCCAAGTGCCCTTTCAACCCCTGAGACTCTATTGTGCTGCCTGATCCAGCCCTTTTCCAACGATGGCCTTCCTCCCAGAGAATCTGAGTCCAGCCTGCCCGCGGCTCTTGATGTCCTGCCTTTCTTCTTGCTTTCTTACCGCTAAGACAAGGAGCAATTACTAAGACGCACTGGGTGCCGACTCCTAGGTTGCTCTGAGACAACCAGGGCTTTCACTTCTGATTTAGAATTGGGATAGCAAAGGCCGAGATCATGGTGCATACCTGAAATGAATGGTTACTTTGGACTTTTGAAAGCAGAAGCCAACTGAGAGAGAAAGAGAGAGTCAGACAGACAGACGGATGGACAGACAGAAGGCAGGAAGGGGCGGGATGAAGGAGAAAGAATAGTTGGTCCCTCAGAAGCTATAAGAGGGGTGTGTGTGTGTGTGTGTGTGTGTGTGTGTCTGTGAGATAGGAGAGAGGAAGGGGTGGGGAGGGCAAAGTAGGTCCCAACACCTAACCTTCATGTTCCAGTTTTCTTCTCTGTGTGGCCCAGATGTGCTGTTACATTTTAGGCGTTGAAGTGCGAAATGATAGCTCGAGAAGTTTTCTGTTCTTTGCAACCAGTTTCCTAACCAAGAGGGTCTGTGTACCTCGTGGGTCCAGGGTCTCTGCATCTCGCCTAGATTTCCGGCGACACCGCCCAACAGTCTCCCATAGACACAGTTGATGCTCTCAGCTAGGATGGCCCTCTGCTTTCTCTTGCTAATCACATCTGTGCTCTGAAGCAGCAAATGCTGACGGACAGGTGGGGAGGGCCAGCCCGCATTCCCCGGCCCATGGCTTCCTCTCTGGCAGGTCCACGTGTGTGTCCAGTTTTGCACTGGTGATCCAGCTAGAGAAAACCAAAGCCAGCACTCTCTTCAGCCTTCAGCCTCAGCCACCACATTGTGGACCATCTCCTGGTTTATACCATCCAACGCGCAGCTTGATTCTGATGCCAAGGTAAGATTACTGCCTCACAGTCTGACCTACAACCGGATACGTTTACTCTGGAAGGCACTGGTTAAAGCGAGATTGCTAACCACCTGTGTATTTTATCAGATCGGAGGTGACCTCAAGTCAGAAAGTCTAGTGCTGGCAGGGCTCTCTTGCCTGCCTCTGCAGAGATAAACACAGATTGAGGCAGCAGCCACGGATGCTTATATGGAGTCACAGATGGGGAGAGCTGGAAAGAAACTGAGAATTAATCTAACCAGCGTCCCTCATTAAGTATCAATTAAAATGAATTAAATGATACACAAATACGTATTCATTGAAAACAAACAAGTACTGAGTACGAGGACTTTGCCCTTATATCACATGGCCCACAGTAATTGTGTTAGCATTACTAATCATTTTGTATATTTACGTAGACATTTTATATAAACGGAATCTTTCCATGCTTATTGTTTTGAGACTTGCTTCTCATTCCTTAAGAATGTGTCTTGGAGGTCTTTCCATTCAGTATACATTACTTTAACAATTGCATGATAGTCCATGGTAGGGATGTACCCTAGTTTATGTAATAATCCACCAGCAGTAGTCCCTTTAGCTTGTTTCCAATTTTTTACTGGCACAAACAGTGTTGCAATTATCTTTACTTATAATTTTGTGCACCTGTGCAGGTATTTTTTTTTTAAGACTAGATTCTTAAAGTGGAACTACAATGATGGCATAAATACAAAAGTATAGAGACATGGCCAAATTTTGATCCCTCAAAGATAAACAATTTATCTCCTAGGAACACTGTATGAGAGTGGATATCTTTTTCCATCAACATTAGGTATTTTCAGTCTTTTTAATTTTTGCCAATCACATAGGTAAAAAAAGAAATTTGTATTTTATATTGAACTTCCATGCACACATTTTCAGGTGTCTATTGGCCATATGAATTTCTTTATGCTACTTAATTACCTGCTCCTATCTTTTCTAAAATTTTTTATTTTTCTTCTATTTATTGACTTGTAAAAACTCCTTCTATATCTTGTTCATTAAACATTTGTCCATAGCAATATTCTAAATAGTCTCGCTTATTTTTAAACTTTTTATCATTTTTGTCATAAACTGTGATTTTCAGGTAATCAGAATTGCCTGCCTTTTTCTTTGGAACACTTAAGTTCCATTTCTTGTTTAGAAAGGCCTTCTGTGTGATGAGATTTTTCTCCCCTATTTCTAAATACTTGCTGTCCATTTACCTCTGTACCTTTGGAATTTGTTTTTATATCTACTGTGAGCATAATGTCTAACTTTATTCCTCTTTGACAGATGATTAGCCAACTTCTTTGTCATAATTTATTCAACTAATTAATGAAATAATTTCATTATTTCACTACTGATTTGGAGTACAAACTTCATCACATATTGAGTTAATGATACGTTTCTTCCCTCTTTTTTTTAATCCATTGATTTCTTATTCTAATCATCCAGTCTAGGCTATTAATATGCTGGGTTTTATTTCTTTTTCATATATAAGAGCTTTATTGAGATATAATTCACATAGCATATAGTTCACCCATTTGAACTGTACAATTTCATGATTTTTCATGTATTCATAGACTTGTGCAATTGTCAGCACAATTAACTTTAGGACATTTTCATTACCCCCCTAAATCCCACACCCAGTAGCAATCACTTTCCATTTCCCCTGAGCTCCCCAGACCTAGGCAGTAACTGTTCTGCTTTCTGTCTCCATGGAGACAGAAATTCGCTTATTCTGGGCATTTCATATAAACGGAATCATGCAATATGTGGTCTCTTATGTCTGGCTTCTTTCACTTAGAATAACGTTTTCGAGCTTCACCCACACCACACATAGCATGTATCAGAACGTCATTTCTTTTTCTCTTTTTTAACTTCATCTCTTTTTTTTATCGCCAAATAATATTGCATTATATGACTATACCACATTTTATTTATCCATTCATCAGTGTGATGGACTGCTGGGGTTATTGCCAGGTTTGGCTATGATGAGTACTGCTGCTATAAACATTTGTGTAAAAGCAGACATGCGTTTTCATTTTTCTTGAGTATATTACTAAGAGTGAAATTGCTAAGTCTCGCGGTAACGCTGTGTTTAACCTTTCTGAGGCATTTCCAGACTGTTTTTTCACAGCACTGCACCATTTTACAATTCTACCAGTAGGGTGTGAGGGTCCCAATTCCTCCACACCTGGCCAACATTTGCTGTTGTCTTTTTTATTACAGCCATTCTCATGGTTGTGAAGTGGTACTTCACTGTGGTTTTGACTTGAGCAAGGCTGATGATGCTGGGCGTCTTTCCATGTGCTGATTGAGAGGATGGGAGAGTAGGCATTGGATGAAGGAGGACAAACACATCAGATTGGAGATGCACAGCTGAGAAGCATGAGGACTTTCACATCTGCCTAACAACAACGGCACTTACACGTACTTGAAAAAAAAATAGTGGCATCTATTTCCGAGGCTAGGTGTTTTGAATCTTCAAGGTCACAAGATATTTGTGTGCCCTTTGTAAATACTCTGTGACCTAAATAATTGAAAACACTGACTTAAATCATTTCATTCATTTTTACTTCCCATGGCCTCCCTCTCAGTTTACAGATAAGGACTAGAATCTTGGTTTTGCTAGAGTAACTTGCTTTAGATACTGGATTATCCAGGAAGAAAGACATCACGGGTGTCAGATTTTTTTTTTTTTTTTTTTTTTTGCACTTTAATGTCTTATGGTCCCACATACTCTCATAAGATCAAAACATTTGTCCAGTCCAGCACACCTCAGATGAGTAGTTTCATTGGCTTGGAGCTATCTTTTTAGGATCAACACTACAAATAACTTGATAAAGGAGGTGGCATTCTCTAACGTTAAGTTTGGGGTATACTTATAAACCATGCACTTATGTCGTTAACTGTTCTTCATCCGAGGGCTTTTGTTTCTCTTCTTTTCTGTTAAAATACAATTTGCAGCCGACGGAGGATAGCTGCTGAGTGGTTCTTCCCCTTCATCTTTTGCCAGTTCTCTTAAACAAACACTCTGTACACAGGGCAAGGAGTTTGTACCTCATTCTGAGGGTGCTGAGTGCCAGAGCTTGCTGAGCATGTAGGCGGGTCTCTCGCCAGGACTTTAATGAAGGGTTTTTCTTTTCCTGTCGGTGAAGCGGCCCCGTCCTAGTTGGTACAGAGGCACCCCGTGACCACAATGATGGATTTCGACTGCCTCAGATTGCTGAGTTTGGCAAATCTCTTCAACACAGTAACAGTTGCTAAGCATCTTGCCCAGCTGTGGCCTTTTTTGCTCCTGGAGCAATACAGTGGACATTATTCATCCCTTAGAAAAAGGCTATTAAAACATCCCACAAGACACTCAATTACATGAAGCAGGTGCCTGCCTGCAAGAGAAGACTAAACATTCCACAGCCAAATATGATGATCTGGTACTAACTCCCGTTTCCTGAAAGCCTAATTTATTACTTGTCTCTCAATTAAAGGGAGGCTTTAGGCAGAAAAAGATATTGTACTGGCCGGGCTTAATGTTCCAATGCAGGGGAGCTTAGTCTCACTTTCTCTGCTGAGTTTGGTTGGGACAATTTTAGTAATTAACCATCAAGTTCTTCTCAAAGTCTCAACTATTGTATAACTTTTTGTTTTTTATCTCCAAGATTTAGCATCACAGACTCTAATAGATGCTAGGGGGAATTCTAAGCTCATGCAGCAAAATGGTTTGCTAAACAGAGTAAACTGGAGCCAGGCATCTCTGCCTGGCTGAGCCTGAAACGTTCTCTGTTACCTATTTATCATATTTTTCTCCCAGACAGGATAATACTCAATGGGAGGCCAGTCTGCCCTTGGTGCCCCTGGCAGACATTGCTAATCCATCACAGATTTCTCTCTTGTCATAGAATCCTTCTCTCCTTTAGCACCAGAGAGCCACTATGAATTGGTCAAAGTTGTCATGCTTCATGAAACTAATATGCTTTGAGGGGCATAAGTGTTTTTTGATGAAAGTGTTCTGGGTGTAAAAAAAAAGTGTAAAACCACCGATCTACTAAAATTCTCTCATTTTCGAGATAAAATGAAGGCTCGGTCCAAGAACATACCACAGTTTTACGGCAAAAACCAAAATGAGTTATTGTCTCTTATCTCCCAGAAGAATAGGACAGGGTATCTTTCCTCTCGTCGGCAGCCTCACTAATCTTTACAGCTGTCTACGAACAACTGTCTCTTTGGAATGATCCGACTGGTACCTCGAATGCTTTCACCTCCGTGTACAGGTGGCCCTCCATATCCACGGGCTCTGCGTCAGTGGACCCAGTCAACCATGGATCCAAAATATTTTTTAAAAATTCCAGAAAGTTTCAGAAAGCAAAATTTAAATTTGCGGCACTCTGGAAACTATTTACATAGCATTCACATTGTGTTTACAACTTTTTACATAGCATTTATGTTATGGTAGGTATTATAAGTAATCCAGAGATGAGTTAAAGAATATGGGAGGATGTCCGTAGCTTACATGCAAATACCGTGCCATTTTAGATAAAGGACTTGAGCATCTGCAGAGTTTGGGATCTGTGGAACCAATCCCCTGCAGATACCAGGGGTCAATTGTAAATGGTTCATCCTTCGTACTGAGAGCAGTAACTGTTTAAACTAATGAGTCTCCTTTTTCAGTCCTACCAGTTCAGGATACACGTTTGTTAGCACAGACCTTGCACCCAGCTGACAAGAGGAAGACGGGGTGGGGGAACGGAGAGGAAGAGGGAACAACCTCGCTGAACATGGTATGCCAAGTACTCCACACATGGTGTCACATCAAACTCTGGCATAACTCTGACACAAACTCCCACAAGGGAGACCAATATCCCATTATAATAGAGAAGGGAACAGGCTGGAGATATAAAGAAACATGTCTAAGATCTGATAACTAGTAAGACCTTTGTCTAATTTGAACCCCAAACGGTATTATCACAAAGCTTATGCTTTTGCAAATTTAAAGAATGTACAGGTTTACTATGAGAAAAACAAACTTCCATAACTTTGAGTATGAACCCACAAATCTCCTGGTTTCTGTGGAGCCCAGTTTGAGAAACACCACATCAGAAGTGACGTGCTACCAGCGGGAAGGGCAAAATAACAAAGCAGTTAAGAGCTACTGGCTCTGAGGCCTGGCCGCCAGCTGGGTCCAGCTCCAGCTCCAGCCCTTCCCAGCTGTGTAACATGGGGCAGGTCACTTAACACCTCTGTGCTTCTTTCTCATCTGTAAAATGCAGATGACAATAGCCATCCTGCAGGGTTGCTGTGAGGATAAAATGAGCACCTACATTAGAAAATATGAAGAATGGTACCTGGTGTACAGTTAGGGAAACAGATGTATGCAGTGCTAGTGTCTAAGTATGAACCACATGAAACATAGAAACCAAGCTGGAGTTATGAGCTGATGATCTCAGAAAGTACATGCTGATCTTTTTAATAGTAATAGAAAATGGTAGGACAAAATTAAAAAAAAAAAACCAAGTCATTCTCAAACATTCTGCCCTCTGAGAAAATATCCTCCCAGCCTAATTTGAGAAATACTGCAAAGAACTGTTGTTTGTTAAAATATTGAGCCAACCTTGGCTCCCACCCATTAAGCGGGAGGCCTGCACAATTCACACCCTCTTGTTTATGACTGTGAAAGAATTCTAAAGAGACATAGCTCAGCCCCGGAAACGAGGCTAGTCCGCAGCAAACAAAAGCGTGGAACTAATTAGATTAGTGAATTGATTGTGAGGTGTGGCCTATTTGCAGACATGAGCTCAAATCCAGCATTGACACCTCTGAATCATCAGAGCCGGAGGAAAGGGTCTGGATCCTGGGACACTTACGCCAGCCATGGAGTGGGAGGCAGACCTCAAGTTCCTTACCCCTCTCGCAGTCCTGGATTCTGGGGTTTTCCCTGTGCAAGTTTTCCAGTTCTTTGTCACCCAAGAGATACGGGAACTTTTAAGTCACACCAGCTCTGCTGCTCTGATCGGAAGCAAAAAGCATTTCACCCCCTTGAAACAATTGATGCTTATATAGCAAAGAAAAAGATGCAAGAGGCAGGGAAGTAGGCACTAAATTACCCAGTAACCAGCATCAGTTGCTTCTTCCCCAGCACTCAGCCCTCCCAGTTCACACGTCTTGTATCAAAGTGCACTTGTATCTAGAAAACAGCGGGAGAGCATCAGGAATTTTCTCAGGAACAAGCAGCTTATTGATGAAAGAGGGCAGAGTTGGAGAAAATGCTAGGCAGACAATAGAGTGCTGAAATCAATGAGGTAGAAATGAATGCTTCCCCATCATTTCAATCAGATCAATCCAATCACTGAGCTAGCTGGTCATGATATAGAAAGGTCCCCAGGAAGCCTAACAGTACAATCAGTGTTCGAGAAGATGTGATCCAGACAGCTAATATCTCCCCCCAAGGCTAAGGCCAAATGACTTGCTTTTAACAACCAGGAAGGAAGGGCACTGCTCTTCACATCTTCCTTTACAAGCCGGTCGTTATTGCCTCCTTTCTCTGCCCTATAAGGACTCTTGTTAAGCATTCAGGAGTGGGCTTCCCTGGTGGTGCAGTGGTTGAGGGTCCACCTGCCCATGCAGGGGACGCGGGTTCGTGCCCCGGTCTGGGAAGATCCCACATGCCGCGGAGCGGCTGGGCCCGTGAGCCGTGGCCGCTGAGCCTGCGCGTCTGGAGCCTGTGCTCCACGACCAGAGAGGCCACGGCAGTGAGAGGCCCGCGTACAGCCAAAAAAAAAAAAAAAAAAAACGACTTTTTTTAACATTATGATCACATGAATCTTACAAAGTTTCATTCACAACATCAGTCTAACATTTTTATGAATAGCATTTCTTGTACAGAGTGCTCTGAAGGAAGAGAAATATGTACAGCCATTTGTTTTCATTAATACATTTATTTTTATTTTTATCTTTGGCTGCGTTGGGTCTTCGCGGCTGCGTGTGGGCTTTCTCTAGCTGTGGCGAGCGGCGGCTACTCTTTGTTGCGGTGTGCGGGCTTCTCACTGCGGTGGCTTCTCTTGTTGCGGAGCACGGGCTTCAGTAGTTGCAGCGCGCCGGCTCAGTAGTTGTGGCTCGTGGGCTCTAGAGTGCAGGCTCAGTAGTTGTGGAGCACAGGGTTCGTTGCTCCGCCGCATGTGAGATCTTCCCGGACCAGGGCTCGAACCCGTGTCCCCTGCATTGGCAGGCGGATTCTTAACCACTGCGCCACCAGGGAATTCCTTCATTAATACATTTCTGTTCTGTCCTGCAATTTCTATTCTGTTCTACTGAAAAGGCGGAATGTGTCCGGCACAAAATAACCCCTAGGAGTTACAAATTAGAAAACAACACTATTAAAACGATTCTTACTTTTCTGGTAGAAATACAAAAACTGTGGTTTATGGGGAAGAAATTAAACAAGATAAAGTCTAACAATTGTGGAGGTGGCTTTAACACTGAGTTTTGTCCCTTAAACCAACCGTCGACAGTAGTAAGTTCAATGCTATCATTTCTCCTGTTTTAAAAACACACTCCCTTCCAACTACTGTCCCCATTGCAACACCTTTATTCACTGTCCCGATTTCCTCTCTTCCACTCTCTTTGGAGCCCACTTTTATGGGGTCTGGACCCCACCCGTGCCCTGGAATAACAGTCAACGTTACCTCAAAGCTTTGTGCGGTCTCATCCTGTGGTCACTTCGCCATCCACGTCTCAATCAGTCACATCTGACAAATTTCATAACCTCTCCTTTCTGAAATGTTTCCTTTAGTAGGTTTCTGGAACATTCCACCTTCTTGTTTTTTCTCCCCCATCC
Organism: Platanista minor; assembly: GCA_004363435.1. Taxonomy (NCBI): domain Eukaryota; kingdom Metazoa; phylum Chordata; class Mammalia; order Artiodactyla; family Platanistidae; genus Platanista; species Platanista minor. The sequence goes on from RJWK010017451.1 coordinate 11,180, forward strand.
CTGACTGTTCCTTCTCAGGATGGTTTTCCCAGATTCCTCTCCCTTTCCTGACCTACGTGTTGGAGGCCCCGTCTTCTCCACTCACATGTCAACTTTCATCAGGACCACGACTCCCACGTGCGTGATGCCATGTCTTCATGAACTTCTAGCACACACTGAAGCCACATCCAGGAAGCATCTGAAGCTTTGCGTATCCTGGATGGAATTCTTTGATTCCCAGCTTTCCAGCTGCCACAAACCGACTCTTCCTTCGTGTTCTTCATCATGGTAAACTGCTGTAGCATCTTTCCAGGTGGGCAAAAGATCCCTGATGAACGTGCCTGTATATGCCAATTCCCTGAAGGTCTTTAAGCATCCCCCCTCATGCTCGAAAATCCTATCTGATGAGAAATTACGGAGCCGTGCTTCCCTTGATTCTTCCTTTCACTTCCATCTCTCAACATTTCCTGTTGGCTCGCCAGGCTAAATAGATTCTGTATTTGACCACTTCTCACCACCTCCACTGTGACCACTGCCATCATCGGGCCACCGTCATCTCAAGCTTGGCGGCCGCCGGTTGGGACTAACTGGTCTCCTTGCTCTGCTCCTGCTTCCGGCGGCTGGCTTCCCAGCCATGGCAACCCAAGGGGCCTTTCAAAGGCAGCTCGTGCCACCCCCTGTTCAAAACCTTCCAGTGGCTTCCCACTGTCTGGAGAGTAGAAGCAGGTGTGCCCGGCCTCTTCTCTGACTTCATTCCCACTCCCGCCCACACCTCTCTGCTGCTCCGCAGCCACGTCCCCACCTCGGAGTTGGCGCCTCTTCCATTCCCCTCCGCAGAAGGCTTTTCCCTCAGAGGTCCCCACGGCACACTTCATTCAGGCCCCTGCTGGCCAGTTACTGAGCAGAGGCTGTCACTCTTTCTCCACTGCCTCACCTGCCTTTACCTTTACTCACACAGCTTATTCTTGTTACCTGTCATTTTATTGCGTTTGTGTCTGTCCCACTGGCTTGCGTGTTCCATGCAGGCTTTGTCTGTTTTGTTCTATTCATCTAACTGATTAGACCCTGGAACAGTGACATGCCTGTAGTAGGGCTACTGTACTAAATATTTTCCCATAAAGTCATTGAAAAACGTGAACGATTGGTTGAAGGGCTAAAGCAGATGCTCCATGGTTGGAATTTGTTTAATTCATTTGAATAATGATAATAGCTATAATTTGTGCCAAGCAGTTTACCCCCTTATTTAATCCTTCTAAAAACAAGGTGGTTACTGTTATCATCCCCATTTAACAGACAAATGGGAATGAAAGCACAGAGAGGCTGAAGGCCTTGCCCAGGTTCACATGACAGGTCAATGGCAGAGCTGTTTTGGATCCCAGGCAAGCCACCTTCAGAGGTCAAGTTCATACCTGTTAAGCTAGAAGGATTGCAAATGTACCATTCCATGGATTGTTCACAAAGGAGACAACTGGAAGATTCTTGTCAGTGGTGACCTCATTTCTGTAGTTTCTGTCTTCTCCATGAAAGAAACTTCCTGAGAGCAGGAACTTTGGTGGATGTGTGTTGACTATACAACTCAGTGCCTCAGCCCCTCCTTCCCCGGCCACCAGGATGCTGCTTGAACACCTGCGAATGTAGCTTCTCCCTGACCTTGGGCCAACAAGAGCCCAGGCTGGGGTCCTGCGGGGCATCACCCATGCCCTCCCCAGGGCCTCAGAGCACTGACCAGCCAGTGGGGACCCCTGCTCCAGGCCTCTGTGAGTAGCTGTGGACTCGTCTGGGCCTTCTGGCTGGGTCACTGGTTTGAGTGTTTGTCTTCCTCCTGCGTCCTCAGTCCCGTCTCACAACCATTCTGGGAACAGAACACCTGCATCTGCATGCCCACTGGTCAGCCTAATGGTCTGACTTCCTCACCCAGATCCAGTGGCCTCCTTTTGAGACAGGCTGGGACCTGGGACCTGGGACCCTTTGCTGCCGTTGCGGGCACCTGGACAAAAGTCTCCTTGAGCAGCAAAATACAAAGAAACCATAAGGGACTAAAAATAACTACGGGCATGCACAGTTGGGGCAAATTATGGACAACAAGATACAAAAAGACTAAAAAGAACCCAACTGCCACTTCTGAAGAGCTGGGAGCAAAAGCAGGGTACTGAGCACACGCGCCCCCCCTTCACGCAACACCACCTAAGGGGTGGGCAAAACGCCTAAGCCACGCCTCCGGCCCTACCCCTGGACACACCCCTACCCTCACCCCCTATAAGGAACAAGCTCAGCCCCTGCCTCAGGGAGCGAGCGAGCAAGCAAGCCAGGGAAGCCGTAACTGGTTCTCGCTCCCTCCTGCTGCAGCAGCAGACCCAATAAAGCCTTGCCTGACTTTCTTGTCTGGCCTCTTATCAATTTCTATTGATTACGGAGGCCAAGAACCCTGGTCGGTAACAGTTTTCTGGAAGCCCCAAATGCTCCCCTCCTGGAAAGACCCCTCTTTGACCACAGACCTCATCCTGAATTGGGCCTGAGTTGTTATTATTGCTGTTCTAACAGCACTTTTTTATGGATCTTATTGCAGCTAATTTTGTTAAGCACTTGGCATATAGTGGTTCAAATAATTTTCACAATTACCCTGTGAGACAGGCTCTATTATCATCCCCATATTATTGAGGAGAAATCTGGGGTTTTGGAGGGGCTAAATAAATTACCCCAGGTCACCCATGTGGCCTGTACCAGTGGTAGGATTCAAATCCAGACGTACTAGCAGCAGAAGCCACTACCCTGCTTCTCAAATACTCTTTATTAGGTGCTAGACCAAGGGCTCCCTACGAAGAAAGGATCACTCACCACACTACGCTAAGGGAATCTTCAGAAGCCTTGCCCAACACCTACCCAAACTTAGGCTGTGCTTGTGTCAATCTGTTTGGGGCAGGGGGCCTGCAACCTGCCATGGATCCAGGGCAGATCCATGACCATCTGTCCCACCAACAACTGGGTGGTCTCCTTGGTCTGGGGCCGGTTGATGGCCATAGTACTTGATACGTGGTAGGTGCTGAAGAAATGCTGTTGCATGAGTCGTTATCGGCTCATTAAGAGCACACCATTGGAGGAAAAGTTATTTATTACGAAACAGACTTTGGAAAGATAAAAATAGGACTAAGTACCAGGAGTGAGAAAAATTCTTTAAGTGAGAAAAAGTTGGAAGAATATTGAAAGAAGAGAAAAAAGCATAAAGAAGCCCCATAAATCACAGCAGCATTATTTTTACCTACATGGTCTTTCTTTATTTTCCATCCCTGGCACCAAACCATTCATCATTCCTGTTTCATGCTAAGTGCTCCGAAAATAGCACCTAGCCCAAAGTTTGAATGGGAGGTAGTTTAGAAAGAATAGCAAAAGGTTGAACCGCCTGAATTCCTGACTTTTCTATAGTGGTCCCCCGTCCCACCTCCCCACACACACTGCCCTGCACTGACGCAAACAGAGCAAGAACAACAGAAGTGGGGCAGGGGGGACACCTGATGTTTAGTGGGAGAGCTGAGTGTGCATTAGTGTCTGCCTCACATTCCTCTATGCCTGTCCTGCACGTGGCTCCATAGCCAGAAAGCCCAGGATCAGCATCAGCTTCCCATTGTAGTGTGTGTGTGCCTGTGAGTGTGTGTCTGCGTGTGTGTGTGTCTGTGTGCTGGGGAGACACTGAGTAGGTGGCGGGTACGTGGTGAGGGTAAGCAGCCTGGAGCTGAGCTATAACACATCCGTGTCTGGGCTGGGGGAGGGGGCAACACAGACAAGGCGCTGAAAAGCACAATACTTTGAGAAGACAGCTTTTGTGAGCAATGCATGTAGTACCATACCCCAACGCCGCAGCCAAGTCTTTTCAGAAGCTCCTCGGACGATTATAGACTCTTAGCTTTCCATTTGGAAATGAGTACTTGGAAGCAATTCTCCAAATTAGATACTTTAAAATCTACCCCCCGGAACCCTCTTGATACTACTAATTCGCACTAAATTAAAGAGAGGATTGGTTTTTCCTTGGAAAGGAAACTTCCCCATCAATAAGTAATTACGGCCAGCACATCCCGAGTGGATGAGACTTCGGGAGCCTAGCGTCGCTTCCCGCTCTGCTTGTGGCTGTCCAGCCAGGGCTCAGCCTATGGACGCCTGCCCTGGCCCTGACCTCTCCGCCCCCATCACCAACATGGTCATACTCTTCAACAGTTTTCCAGTATTTCATTTGTCCAGAGGTTGGGCTAAGAGATTTACATTCAGAATCCCACTGAAAGCTCACAGCACCCCTATGTTAATCATTATTTTTCCCATTTTTAAGGATGTGGAAATCGACGCTAAGTAGCCGGGCGGGAATTCAAACTCAGGTTGGTTGGATGTTCATCACATCAGCATCATGAGCCTCAGCAGAAGAGCACACCGTCGGGATGGAAGACAACCAGGGCACCAAACAAAGCGAGGAACCACCCACACAGGCTGCTGGCCTGGAGCTTCCCAGGCTGCTCCTGTTGGCTGGGGAGCTGATGGAAGTCCTGGGACAGTCCTTCAACCCCTCTCCCAGTGGCCATCATGGCGGCTGCAAATGTGAGCAGAACCAGAGTGAAAGCACTGGTCCCCTCTATTCGGGGAAAGCTTGGGCTCCGTCTTTAAGAGGAAGGGCTGCCACTCTCTTCCAGGGCTCCTGTGCGAATGCATTTCCTATAACTCAGGAGGTATAGCTCAGGTTTGCAGGGGCACCATTCCCACAACCCTCACACTCTACACAACTGGGGAGGAAAGGATGCTTTGGACAGGATACGGCTCTCATCTCTTCTTTCCCTAAGTGTTCTGCTCAATAAGGAGTCTGTGATCACTCTTGAAGATGGTTGCCAGGGCTCTTGCTCCAAAAGCCCGAGTGGTGCTGATGCAAGGCGCCTTGCCTCCAACCCCAACCTCATTTCTTCTGTCTCACCCAGGAAAACTGACTGCCTGTCTGGCTTTTGATCAGGTGGTGGGTAGGACCTCTGTGAAGGCTAGAGGAGGGGCTCAGGGGGCAAGTGGAGCCGTCCCCAGGCAGCCAGGACAGGTTGGGGACAAGCATCATATTTTTGAATCCTCGGGCTTGCATCTCTCTATTTTCCCACAAAGCTCCAGCCCATGCCTTCAAGTTCTAGGCCTCCACTCTTACCACCTCCTGGCTGTTACCCTGGATCTGCCCTCCTGGGCCCTTTGCTGCTCCTGGTCTTTTATTTGTAAGGGATTGTGCTTCCTTCCCTCAGTTCCTCAGGATGTGCTGAGCTTGGTTCCCGGGGCATCAGTACAGTAGACACTTCCGGAGAATGGCTGCCTTCCTTGCTCTGTATTTTTTGACAGCTCTCCATCACCTTTTCCCTTGCTGCCATGTTATTAACAAAAACACCAATATCTCCCTTCACCCCTGCACTGCCCACTGGACAAAAGGACGTGGGTGATCACTTAACACACTCTAAAGGGCCTGGAGTAGACCCTTCTCCACCTGTGCCCTTTGCACAGGGAAAGGGTCTTCTGGACCAAGAGAACTGCCTACCTGGACCCCACGATCACTCACCGCACTCCAGGTACCCAAATACCAGAATCCCCTGCTCCAATGTCACTGAAACTTATTTTAGGGCCTGCTTGGACTCACGTCCAGGGCCATCCTCCTGGGCAGGTTCTGCAACCAGTGCTCTCACCTCTAGGTCAGAGAGATGGTGCTTTGGGGTGTGTGGACAGAACCCGGACGTGGGCAGGGGTGTTCACCTGGGTGCACGTGAGGATGCTGGTGATAGAGGAAGAGCTGAGTACGGGAAGAGACGCGAAGATGGGAGGACGAGGGGAGGGGAATGGAGATGCAGATTCTAAACTAGAACCCAACTTTCCAGGACATTTTAAAAATTGAGACTTAATTCACATTCTGTAAAATTTACCCTTTCAAATTATACAGTTCAATAGTTTTTATTATATTTACAAGGTCTTACAACCATAATCACTGTCTAATTCCAGAACATTTTGTCAGCCCCAAAAGAAACCCGATACCCTTTAGTAGTCACCCTCCTGGTCTCCACCAATCTTTCTGCCTCTACGGATTTGCCTGTTTTGGACATTTCATATAAATGGAATTGTACAACGTGTGGTTTTTTGTGACTGGCTTCTCTCATTTAGCATAATGTTTTCAAGTTTCATCCATGTTGGAACGTGTATCAGTACTTCAATAGTGGCTGAATAACATTTCATTTTACCACATTTTGTTCATCCACTCATCAATCGATGGGCATTTGGGCTTTTTGAACCTCTTAGCTAGTATGAAAAATGCTACCAGGAGCATTCATTAGTTTTTTGGTAGACTTGTGATTTCACTTCTCTTGGGCATATACCTACGAGTGGAATTGCTGAGTCATATGATAATTCTAAGTTTAACTTTTGAAGAGTTTCAAGACTGTTTTTCCAAAGTGGCTGAACCATTTTCCATTCCCACCACTAATTTATGAAGGTTGCAATTTTTCTGCATCCTCACCAACATCTGTTATTATCTGTTATTTTTATTAGAACCAACCTAGTGGGTGTGAAATGGTACCTCACTGTGGTTTTGTCTGTATTTCCTTAAGGGCTAATGATGTTGAGCCTCTTTTAACGTACTTTTTGCCCATTTGTATTTGTTCTTTGTACAAATATATATTCCAGTTCTTTGTCCACTTAAAAACTGGGTTATTGGTCTTCTTACTGTTGAATTATAAGAGTTTTAAAAAATAAATTCTGGATACTAGATCCTTGTCAAATATGTGACTTGAAAATACATTCTCCCATTCTGTGAGTTGTCCTTTCACTTCTTTGATGGTGTCCTTCAAAGCATGAAAGCTTTTAATTTTGATGATGTCCAATTCATCTCTTTTTTCTTTTGTTGTTTGTGCTTTTGGTGCCATATCTAAGACACCATTGCTTGATCTAACGTCATATCTATGTTTTCTTCTAATTCCAAGTCATTTTGAAAGAATAGTGGTCAAGATAGAAGGGGAGGACCTTTTTTATTTATCAGTTTTTTAGTTTAATTGACAACTTGTAAATATTTTGATGTGGCACACGACCTTCCATTTGTTCCAGGTCCTACAATACTGATGGTGGAGCTTGACTTTGAGAAGCAGAATTAACTATGAAGTTCTGAGGTGATGGATGCATTAACTTTGCTTTCTGGCTGCCTAGTTCTCATTCTGCCCTTGATTTTCCCGTCTAGAAAATTCCTCACTCAGCCCAGGCCTGCTTCTGGTTCTAACCATCAAAATGTCTTCTAAATTTCACAATATAGGTTTGAATTTTAAAAATAAAATGTACTTAAACCCCACTTATAATTTATATTTTAACACAGATGGCTCTGACTTTGAGATTAACTCAATGGTTCTTTTTAAGATACATATGCATTCTTTTAGGCATTGTAATGGTCTGAATGTTTGTGTCCTTGCAAAATTCATATGTTGAAACCCTAATGCCCAAGGTGAAGATATATTAGAGGTGGAGACTTTGGAGGTGATGAGGTCATGAAGGTGGGGCCCTCGTGAATGGGATTAGTGCCCTTATAAAAGAGGCCCCAGAGAGCTCCCTCACCTCTTCTACCCTGTGAGGACACAGTGAGAAGTCAGCCATCTATGAACAAGGAAGCAAGGCCTCACCAGACATGGAATTTGCCAGAGCCTTGATCTTAGACTTCCCAGCCTCCGGAACTGTGAGAAACAAATTTCTGTCATTTATAAGATACCTAGTTTAGAATATTCTGTTATAGCAGCCCAAACAGACCAAGACAGGCATCACGGAGGGAAACATGCAGATAAGCCCCAGTGAGAGTGTTGTCGGGATGCCTGCCATCTGGAGAACTCTGGAACCTCAGACCAAGGTCCAGAATCATCAGCAGAGCAAGCTGCAGAGGTCCACTGAGTCACGGAGCAGAAAAGTGGCCCTTTAGGAAGGATGTGGGTAGCAAGAAAGTTAGTTCTGTGGGAAGTCAGAGTCAGAGTCAGAGTCAGCACCACCAGCCCAGTCCACAGACTGTCAAGCCTAGGGCCATGGGGCCTTTTCCCTCCTGGTGCTCTGGTGGCTCCACATCTTGCTCTTAGGCCTTGGTGCCTCCCTCTGTGCCCCAAGCTGCCTCTTATTTTACTCCTTTACTCCCATGCCCATGTCACTCATATTTTCCAGTGATCACATGAAGTCCAAAAGAGTCCAAACTGTCTCCTAGGGACAGATTTTTGCCTCGGTGGGTGGGATGGGCACAGGTACCTAAAGTTCTCAATTCCTGCTTCAGTCCACTTACTACTGAGCAGGTGTCAAGGTCACAGCACCTCGCCCGTCCTTGGCATGAATCCCATTTCCTGTTGTCTGTTGAGGCAGCAGGGCAGGAGTTAGATGGGCAGGATGCCAGACTTGCTCATTGTAAAGCAATGGCCGAGGTTTTATGAAGCCAAGGTCTATCAAATTCCTCCACAGACGGAATCCTCAGACTTGAGGTGTTGAAACCCACTTGCTCATCCTCAGCCAGGCCTTCAAAACGCATTGTCTGTGCCTGGTGTTTTTCTGCCTAGAAAGAGATACCAGATCGGCACAAACAGAGATTTTAATTCACCTGCGTTTGGCCTGTGGAAACAATTACTCAGTTTTAGTGTCCCAGACTCTCCAGTGCTGATGAAGACAGGATTAGCGTGTTAAGGATTGCCTCCTTTTCCCGCCTATTATTTAATTATGAAGGATTTATTGCCAGGGGATGCCAGGCACACACCAGAGGAAATTAAGGTTGAGGTTGATGGGGCTGGCTCGCTACCAACCTAGAAGCCAATTTACACTCTGAAAGCTAAGAGAAACTCGAACCCTGCCAGGTGAGAAGTTAAAACTGGAGAGAAATGCAGAACACTTTGTGCACCGTGGAAGGGGAGCCCCAGCTCCCTGAGCCTTAATTACAGTTAGAAGGTGTTCTTCCCCCCATCCCATCCCTGCAGAGAATGGCCCCATCATCTGTTTCTCTGCTTGCCAAACAGACCATTTATTTCATGTGTAGACAAAGCTCCTGGAAGGGGAGCAGCAGGACCAGATAATAAACCACGGCAGTAAAGTTTCCAGAGCTAAATAACTCAGACTCACGACTCTCATCATCTGCCCTGGCCACCGAGTGTAGTCTATTAAGAAGTTCATTGTCTTCCCATTTAAGCACAAACCTCTCGTCTTTTCTGATTGTTGTTCAGGTTCAATGTGTCGGTCCAAATGCTAATGGACCTTCAGACTATAGATTTCTTCCTAGTTCTTTCCCAGGGGTATTCGCATTCAACGGGTGCCAAACTCTAGCTCAGAAAGTATTAAACTACTGCTTCAAGGCAGGAGTCCACAAGTGCAGGGAATAGATATCTTTCTTAGGGCCAGTAAATGGAGACTGATGCTTGTTTGCCTCTGGGCACACAAGACTCCAAAGGGCTTCTCAGCGTGGAGGGTATTTGTCCAGTAGCCATTGCCAAGACTTCACATGTGAAGTGCCCTTTATAATTTACAAAGCCCTGGGTGGACATCTATTGCCTGTCCATCCACCACCCTCTGGCCCCACTTCTTCACCTTCTGGGATGTTTTCCGCCCCCCATCTCCACCATGTGGTTCCTGCAGGAGGGCCCGTATTTCACAGACCCTGTCCTCCTGGCCACAGTTGATTGGGTGAAGGCTGGTCACCTGACCTAAGATGGGCCAGTCAGAGGCCTTCCTTGTAATTTTGGGGAGCAGAGTCACTTCTCTCTGTTGGTGAAACAGTGGATATGAAAGCTGGGTTGTCATAGGCTTTGGGTTCTGACATGTGCAGAAAATTAGTCTCCAGAGAAAGAGATGAAGCCTCCAAGCCGAGAGGTAAGGAATGAAGAGGAAGTTCTGGCAGCATTTCAGCCTCTGGTTCTAGGAGCTCTTGGGCGTGGCTGTTCTCCCTTCAGTTAGCGTGTATGAGATCCTCCAGCAACCTTTTACAAAATGCCCCATTTTGCCTAAAAGTGGGAGTCCCGTTTTTTGAAGCCAAAAGAGCTCTGATGGTTTCACACACTTTAGCTCATTTTAATCTCCCAATAGTCTTGTCTGGAAGGTATTATTACCCCCATTTTGGAAATAATAAACAGAGAGAGGTCCAGTAGGTGTGGGAAAGTCATGTAGCTCTCACAAGGCAAAAGCAGGACCCGACCTGGTCTGGACATTTCAGACCCAGGGTTTCTCTTCTTCCTTCCAGCTGAGTCCTAAGACGCCCGGTCGCAGCTTACAGTGCACTGCCCATGGTTCTCTAACCCTTGGCAGCTTGCAGGCTTGGACAGGCATGCCTCTGAGAGTGCTGCAGTTATAAAAGGAGGGTCTATTCCCTCAGCGTGCTTGCCTTTCAGCTTCATTTGCAGTGTTCTCTCCAGCTCCTGCCACTGTCACTTAGATTTTAATTCATCAGCTCAGCTGCAGCTGGTGTCATCTGCCGGGATTTTGCTGGTTATTAACTATCTCCCGTATTCTCACCCGGTAGCGTGCTCCAGCTGACTTAGACTTTGGATGAATTATACACATCGACCCAGCACTGCCTCCCCGGGCAAGATCCTTCCCAAGACCCCCAAGACGCAGGCCTCTTCCGCTGCCTGATGCCACAGCTACCAGGGCTCCAGCTGCCAGGGCACAGCCCCTCTTGCCCCGCGGCCCCTCACACCTGTCCTGGCCTCTCCTACCGCTCTGGGCCCCTCCCATCTACGCTGGCCCCTCCCACTCCCCAAGGAGCGGCAATGGCATCAGCAGCCAGGGAACGACACAGCTTTGCCCTCATCACAGCCCATCGGTAACTGAAGAGAAACACCTTGGGACAGGGGGCTTTGAGGGATCAGGCCTGAACCTGCAGACAACAAACCCATTAGAAAGAGCCTGTCCTGTCCTTGGCTTCTCACTCTCTTTCCTTTTTCCTTCTGGTTGGGAATCTGGCTGAGACACAGGCAGGGGCTGGCCAGACTCGCTATTTCTGGCCCCTCATAGCCAACAATTAGGACTGGGATGGCTCAGCCCAGGAGAGTGAAAATCGGGATTTTTTTTTTTTTTTTTTTGATAGATACTTTTTCTCTTTTACGAAACTCTATGTTGGGGAAAAACCAGGATTCACTATAAACTTCCAAGCAAAGGAGATGATTCTGTACCAGAAAAAAGGAAAAATCGTGCGTAGCCACAACTTCTCGGTTCTACTTTGTCCACCGAGCTCCCGGCTGTTCCTGACCTTCTGCGCCTCTGCGCTGGGGAAGCAGTCTGACCTCAGCTTTCTAGGTGTGTCCTCCAGGGCTCAGGTCCAGAGCAAGTTAGCAATGAAGGCAGTAGGAGAAGCCAGGCCCCTCCGACAAGGACTCTTGTCCATTCGAAGACAGGCCCGGCAGCCTTCAAATATAAAACATTCCGATGAATGACTGAGTCCTGAGACCCCCAGAGGGGGGTTGATGAGGTCCAGGCCATACATCCAGTCCAACCCCAAGATAACTGTCCTTGCTTTGGACACCACCTCAAATGTTTCCTCATAGGCAGGTAGTTAGACAAATTACAAGTGTCCATCAGAGAGCTGAGCCTTACACTCTGGCTCTACCCAAAAGGAACGGGACAACCAGCTGGTACCAAAGTACAGCTTAAAATGACAAAGCCATGCTGCCTCAAGACAGGATGCCCAGAAGACAGGACACCGTATGTGGTGACATTTGGAGAAAGGAGATCATCCACAGCCCTGTGATCTACAGGAAGTCCAAGAACCAAAGCCCATGTTCTTAAACCCAGCAAACAAAGAACACTTGCTGTCCTGAGCAGCCTCAAAGGTCCCACTGGGCTCTCCTTTCCCAGCTCTCAGAGCATCGGAGATATGACACCTCCCCCAAACTTCCATCTTAAACATTCCTGGAAGAATGATCTGACCCCAAAGTTCTAATATATGCATGTCCTTCACTTAGATGATGTGCAGTCAAACCTCAGTCTCATGGAAATACGAAATAGGGGGATTAGGTGAGTGGCTTGTTACAAGAAGGCTGCCAGGCGTCCGAAGCTGCAACAATAATACTAGTTAAATTTACTGAGTACTCGTTTTGTGCCATGCTGTCTATTGTGCTGAGCGGTTTACATGCAGAATTTACACAGTCCACTCTGTAACTGTATAAGGTAAGTACTATTATCATTTACATATTGCAGATGAGGGGTTTGAAATGGAATTTGTTCCATAGAAAAGGAAATGCTCAAAGTTGAGTTTCAAGTAAGTATGGGACTCAGTGGGTATTAAAAGAAGCACAGTCAAGTGAATTTTGAGTCAAGGATGACTAGATACCCTGGGAGTTTCAAAGAAGGAGCAGACAGGAGCTCTGCCCTCAGAACGTACAGCTCCGAGTACTAATTATGCATGCAAACAGTTCTTCTGGAAACGTCCTGTAGACGGTTTTTCATTAGCTTAGAAAGAATTTGCGGAGATATTATCCAGTTCCTGCTCAGTGCCGCTTCTCAGTTATAGGAGTAAAAATGGACAGAAAATAAGTCAAAGCCTTCAAGGCAGCCCATATTTAAGTGCTGGAATGAGTGATAGGGAGCACAGGTGTGCATGGAGAGAGGCGCAGTGTATGTAGACCAGAGAAGCCTAGGGGGGATGTGGCAGAAGGATGGACCCTGATAGATGGACAGGAGGTGGGGACCAGACATGCTAGCAGACAGGGAGCAGGAATGTCACGCAAGGATTCTGGGAGCCGGGAATGGACCCGACCAGAGCACGGAGGGCTTGGAGGCTGAGCTGGAGGTGGGTAGTCAGGGAGGCTGGGACTGAGGAGGGACCAACTCTGTCACTTCCCAGCAGCCCAGCTTCCACATTCCTCAAGAAATAAATCTGCAGGAGAAAGGCAGCTGGTCCATATCTATCGACTAGTCCAACATGCAGGCCCTGCCTCTTGCCCTTGTTTCTTTGGAGCATTTCCTTCAGTGCTGTGACAAGATGAGACTGATACCAGCTCCCTCCATCTCTGCAAGAAAGAGCTGATCCCTTAAGGAGACGGGTTGGAAGTCTCTTGGTTCTTGGAAAGAGACTTGGTTGAAAGGTATAGTTGAAAGAGAGAGGAAGAACGTCTAGAATAGCAAACCAACCCAAACAAGCAACACACACAATTTCAAACATTAAAATACTCTTAGAGAAAAATGACAGGCTTCCTAGTCATATTGAGTTTTGATGATGCCTTCTCCTGCCCACACCAGCTGCCTCGCAGATGGTTTGGCTTCTAGTACATCCTTCCTGCTTCGTATCTACTGTGGACTGGCTGGCATCATGCAGACTTTGGTCTGGAACTCAGGAAGGAGGGAACAGCCATACGTGTGAGAGTGGTCCGAATCACACCGGTCATTTCTCTGATGCTTCCCTGCTGTGCTCACCACCACCACGTGCTGATGGGAGCCACTGAGTGCTCCGGGCACCTCTCATTCAAGAGCTGCATCTCTCACGGTGAGTCACACCCCAGGAGAGGTGGGGCTGCAGGAGACCTGGGCGTGTCCTGGATAGTCAGGTGTCTGGGCAAGGGACAGGAGGTGGAAGCGGACAGAAAGCCAAGCGGGATGGCTGTGAACATTTCACTGGAGACAGAAAGGTGCCCCTGGGCGCAGGGGAGGCCAGGGGGAGAGGGAGTCAGAGCACATGGGCAGCATCTGCAAACCACCAAAGTGGTACCCTGCCCACTCCCCTCAAATCCCGGAACTTGTGGGGCACAGTTATCGGGGGGACACTGGATGGGTTTGGAGACAGCTTCTTCTTATAATCCCCACAAAGAGACTCGGAAGATTGGAGAGGCAGAAACTGGGCACACAGGAAACAAATCACTTTTGGTTTTATGGAGACTTCTGTTTCCCAGGACTATTATCAATAAATACATATATTTGTTTCTGGGGAAATCTGCAGAACTTCACAGACGTTTCATAGGATGATTCACAACCTGTGCCAGAGAAATCTGGACCAAACTGGTATTTTTGAATCAGATTTTATATTACAGATGCAGGGGTTTAAAAAAAAATTCAAGAGGAAATGTGTGACCAAACAAGGAGACAAGCATATATTTTCTGTACCTCTGTATAAAGCGATGATCTAGATGAGTGCTTTCATATTACATGTTTTAAATTCCATAAACATTCTCTTTCATATAAAAGCATGTGCACGTCTACATGCATACATCCAGACCCTTGTGCACACATATACTTCTCGGGTTTTCCTGCGAGTAGCACTTTTTGTTAGAGGCACATCGTTTCCTGTTTGTGTAGCATTTCACGACGGAGAAGGTGGGGAAGAAAGAATAGCGTGTAGAAAGTCCTCGTTTCAAGTATAACTGCCTTCTTAAAGGGCATGGATATGATGTAATCTCATGACATTTTCAACTGACTCGTAGATTTATCTACTTAAAGATGGTTTGCCTGAAATACGTATCACCTTTTAATCACCGATCGGAGAAGCTCTTACTTCTGTGTGATGGACTCATCAGAGTGACGTCATGCCGTCCACGGAGCCCGGAAGAGTCTCCTGGCGCTCCTTGCCCCTCCCCCAACTCTTCCCAGCTTCTCAGGCTCCGCCTCCTGGGGACATTCCCGCATCCCTGGGGAAGGCAATAAACCAGCTTGGGCAGCAGAAGGCTGATGCTCAGTGTCAACTCTTCCTGTTGGTTCTCACATGAACATCTGTTAAGTGGCTGTAGATTTGGGGCCGAGGGGCCAGTTTTACCCGTCTCCCCTCCCCCTGCCCCACCCCGTGACAAACAAGGCAAAGGGAAGAGGGGAGGAGCTGATCTCACCGGGCAACAGCTGGCCTCACACCCCCGTGTGCGGCGGCGTGAACCCCTGGGGTGGGATCCACACAAGGACACCCGCGCAGCTGTTGTACACCCAGCCTTCTCTCTGTGTGACACTGGCTGCAAAGGTTTGTTCCCTTAAAAGCAAAGGAGTCTGGAGATAAGTTTCTCCTTTTTATCAACAGCATGGGCAGTCATCGTGGGATATAACATGACAAGCCTTCTCCGTTACTCTTCCTGGATTTTTTTTTTTTTTAATTGAAATGTATTTATATCTTGCCGCTTTCCAAACAGGCCTTGAGATGAGCAGTCCTAGGCTTAGTATCTTAAAATACATCGTGATGAAATATAAATCTTACTTCGGCAGCCTGACACATTACCCAGGTGACATGTCTTCTCTTCCGGAGCATCTCAGACGCAGAGATGCTTTCAGTGACTTGTTCTAGAGGTTGGATGCATGGGGTATGATGCTCTTGTCTGGGGTATGATGCTCTTGTCTTTAACTACCCTCCTTGGGTAGTTAAAACTGACCTGCTGACCTCACCCATCCTAGGGGCACCCCCTTGGTCAATGGGTCAACAGAAGGCACTTCTCTGAGAAGCCCCAGAAGGAAGGACAGAGAAGTAATGGGTTAAGGATGGGCAGGGCCTCCCCCTGCTTTCCAGCACGTCACGTGCTCACCTCAGTGACACCCTGGCAAGAGGAGTGTATAGCCTCACCCAACACCCACCCGCCAAAGAGGAGTGGCTCCGCAGAGGCGAGCGTCTTGGCCACGGTCATGGCCAAGGCCACGATCCCAGAACTGGAGCGGGCCGGGCATCTTCACTGACCCTCACTGGTCCTCTGGCACGAGGAGGCCTCCTCCACGCGTGGCCGCTGCCTCGGGCCATTCCTCTCTCCACCCAGAGGTGCTTTCAGTTGCCAGCTGACAAGACATCCAGCAATGTCATCAGCGGAGGCCACCGGGCGAGAGCAGGCCTGTCTCTCTTTTCCGAATTCATGAGCAGGTGGGCAGAGCAGAGCTGGGTTTCAGCTGTCCTTCTGTCGGGCAAGTCAGGCACGTTCAAGGAGAAGTGCTTCTCTCCAGTTAAGCTTGGCTCAGACTCAAGGGGAAACACTCACCCTTCCTTACAGCGCATCCGCAAAGGCCCAAGGCCCAGAACACACTGCTCATCCTTCCCAGGATGGGTGGATTTCAGAGACTCCGGTACCGAGCCCAGGGGGCAGACGTGTGTGTGACTATAGCAGGCAAGATCAGGCTGGGAGTGCGGGCTGAAGGCCAGAGGGATGGATGGATGGATGGATGGATGGATGGATGGATGGATGGACGGACATGGGGCCAGGAGGATGAGGGGGAGGGAACAGGGAGAAAAAAAAGGGAGGGGAGGGAGAGGGGGCATGAGAATAGGACCCAGAACAGGCTGCTGAGGAAAGGGCAGGAAGGAGCGGGCAGGAGCCTGGTAGAAGCCCTGGACATTCAGGGTCGGGGGTGGGGGATGACGCTTCCGGGAGAACAAATCTGGAACTGCCTGGCCTCTGCCCCTACATCTTCACTTCCTATCCTCTGTGTCACTTTTAATTCTGCTCAGAGGAAACATGCAAACTCTGTCAGGAGGAGACTGGATCACTCAAACTCTCCAAGGGGAAGAGAAAGATAAGCCAGTCAAACCTCAGCTTAGCTTCCCGGTAGAAAACAGACCATCTGTTCCCATTTTTGCTTTGCCCTGCTGAGTCAGGGTCTGTGCTAAGAGTGCCTGTCGATCAGTGATTAGGTTGTTAAAAGCTTGTGAAATGTCTAATTAGGTCTTCTGCCCATTTTTGGATTGGGTTGTTTTCTTGATGTTGAGCTGCATGAGCTGCTTGTAAGTTTGGGAGATTAATCCTTTGTCAGTTGCTTCAAATACCGTACGCTAACACGTATATATGGAATCTAAAAAAAAAAAAAAAGTTCTGAAGAACCTAGGGACAGGGCAGGAATAAAGACGATGCAGACGTAGAGAATGGACTTGAGGACACGGGCAGGGGGAAGGGGAAGCTGGGACAAAGTGAGAGAGTGGCATGGACATATACACACTACCAAACGTAAAATACATAGCTAGTGGGAAGCCGCCACATGGCACAGGGAGATCAGCTCGGTGCTTTGTGACCACCTAGAGGAGTGGGATAGGGAGGGTGGGAGGGAGACGCAAGAGGGAGGAGATAGGGTGATATATGTATATGCATAGCTGATTCACTTTGTTATACAGCAGAAACTAACACACCATTGTAAAGCAGTTATACTCCAATAAAGATGTTAAAAAAAAAAAAAGAAAAAGGCTTGTGAAGTTTTTTCTTTCACCCTGACCAGCCAAGAGTGAGTCAAAATAACCTGCCTATAACTCCTCCCTCCTTTTCTCTGCTCTCCTCCCTCCCGTCTTCACAAGCCCGAGGACGACTGTGGGTCTTTCCTGGAACTGCTTCCCGCCAAAAGCCAGCACAGTGAAATGTGCTCCGTTTCCTCTGTCATTTGCATCTTAATGTTCCAAACCTACAATCATGAAGACTTGTGTGAAAAAATAAAGGAGTTAGAGAAATTTGGGCTAATTCTAAACCTTGGTGAATTATACCTAACTATAGAAGCTTTGTGATGAGGCTTCAAAAAAGATTCTGAAATCAATTTACCACCAAGAAAGGTGCCAGATGGGAACTGAATCAAACAGTACTGTCGGTTTCCTTAGCCACAGTTTAGAAATTACAGGGGGGAAAAAAAAAAAAACCCTGCCTAATACACGAACCTGTGTTTCCGCTCAGGTTTGGCTTGGATTTTTACACCTGTTGTGTGAACATGAGGAAACCTCACGTACATTCACCGACCCTCTGAGCACTCACTGTGTGTGAGGCCCAGACCCTCCCCAGTGTTTGGCTCCTGTGCATCGCACCCAGTCCTGCCAGGTGTCACCTCTGCTCTCAGGGGCTCCCACGGGTCACCCCCGGATCTTCCCAGCTGCTGGCACTGTGTCCTGCTAGTGCCGTGTGTGATGGCCATCCCCACCCACCCTGGGGGCCACAGCTTCTTGGCTGGGAGCGGAAAGCTTTACAGGTTCCCCCCTCTGTTGGACCCCTTGGTTCCTGCCAGCCCCAGCTGATAACCCCAGCCTGCAGCCGTGACAGCCCTGGAGTCCTCAGGATGCCACACCTGCGGGGGGCAGGGGGGCAGTCAATCCTGGTAACATTCGGGAAGACACCTGCCCGCTTTGAGTTGCTCTCTATAAGAAGGGTCCTGAGGGTGTACTTGTAACCCGGTGTGGGTTTTTTTGTCGGGGATGAGGATGGGTGGATGGCACGTCTGTGTTTGTTCCCACCTTTTACTGTCATTAACTTCCCAGCTCTCAGAGTTTGGGATGACAACCAACTGCAGACGTCTGCTGGCCTCGGAAGTGCCCCTTTTCTCTCCTGGGTCCCCTGTAAGTGTTCCCTGCTGGGCCCAGCTCCTCTTGTCTGCTTTCTTCTCCCCTTAAAGTGACATTTTCCCCTACAAATAGACACTGACAGGCCTGTCCCCCTGTTCACCAGTTCAGCAATTTCAAGGTTTGCCCAAGGACAAGAACGTCTTTGAGAGACCCTCTCCCCCAGCTGTAGTGGTGGTCTGCTGGCTTTAGAGGGCGGCGGGGGGTGGGGGGGCGCTCCTCAGCCAGAGTCACGCGTGATCAGTCCGTAGCTGGAATCACTGTGGACCCATTTTGGCTGCCCTCCCTCCCAAAATGGGTCTCTCAGGCCTCACACCTTGTATTTAACGGCTGATTTGTTTTGAACGGCTTTGAAAACAAATCCTGGACACGTCTACGTCTGTGGCCCCCTGCACGACTGTTTCTTTGCTCAGACGAGTGGATGGGAGCACACGCTTGTTAAATGATGCAGTAAACAGCGGATAGACACGTGGGGCTGGCACATCTCCCAGGCACTAACCATACGCCGTTTTCCAAGCAGAGCTGCCAGATTTCGCAAAAAGAAAACCAATATGGGACACCAATTAAATTCTAATTGTAGATAAAAGAATAATTTTAGTATAAGTACGTCCCAAATTTTGCATGGCATATACTTATATGAACACTAAAAGCATTATTTGTTGTTCCCCTGAAATTCGAATTTGACTGGGCATCCCGAATTCCCTGTGGAGACCCTCCTGCCAAGAGCAAGTCTTATTCTGTCTTCTCTTGATAAAATCCCTGTCTTCCACTGAGTTTTCCTTCTGCATGTTATGAAACCAGTAAAACTGAGGGAAATAATGTTGACCTTTAAAACTGGAGAAAGAAAAGCCATATGGTTTTTACACTGACATGCTAAATTTTCCCTTTGACCTTTTGGACCCCTGAATGGATGTTCTGGCCTGCTCCTCCCTCCGCCGCCCCCATCTCTCCTGGGTTTCGCAGTAGAACCAGTTTCCAGGGGGGGAACCAGTGGGGAATTTGATTTTTCTCCACCTGGAGGTATTCAAAGAGATGAAACGTTCAGTTTAGCAAGAACTCATCCTCACTGTTAGAGAGAAGTGAGGTCAACGTATGGGGCTCTAAGCCCACAGGTTCGACCTCTCTGGTCAGTTTCCTCCAGCATGTGAAGCTCTGACTTGCGAACACACTGGATTGTTATTTTCTGGTGGAGCTTCCCTAGAGCCAGACTTGCTAACGAGGGGCTGCCATTGACTGGACCAAGTCTCCAGGGAGTAGAGATGTGACTGAATTAGGAACCCTCCCGCCACCAGCTGGCACAGGCTGTACTGACACACACCCTGGCGTGAGAAGGCGCTCACACAAGGGCAGGCCAAGCCCAAGCCCCGTCCCCGCAGCATGCCTGGCCCTGGCCCGATGGGAGCTGGCTGTTGATCTGGAAACAGGAACTTCATGGCAAGACGCAGCCCGAATACCTTCTGACTGCACTCCCCAGCTGGGGTGTCAGCTTTCGAGAGCCACACACAGAAGACACAAGAAGTCATCTCTGCAGCTTCTTGGAGGAGAGACGTTAGCAGGGCCACCAGATGCTCTGGCCACCAGCGTCACTCGACCTACCCTTCTCACCTGGGCTTCCCTGAGAAGGAAGCCCTGGGCCCTAAGTTGTCCAGTGTGCTAAATTCTCCCCCAGGTGTCTGCAGTGGTCCTAGCTCTGCGACATTCCTGGGGAAACTGAGAAAGTCCTCCCTTAATTTGTTTTCTGTTGGAGCTTTGTTCCCTGCCGGAACCCCTGCGGAGGGAGGACAGCTGAGTGGCTGCTGGCCCTCCGCCCGGATACAGGGGTCCTGCCTGTTCACACGCAGCCCTGAGCCCCCTGGAAGACGGCAGATGGGTGGCATCTGACAGATTCCCCGACACCAGGCAGAGGCAGTCAGTGCGACAGAGACACTTCACTCAGGCTTCTTCCATGAGATCGTTTCCTCTTTTTGTATCTATTAAGCGTTTATTATCCTCTCTTAGTGCTGTTTGAAACGGCCTAGACCTTTGCCACAAATGGCTATAGACAGACCCTTTTAGAAATGCCGTGCAGGGATTTGTGGTCCAGCTGATTCTTCAGAAATCTCGGGGCCCAGGCGTTGCTTAGTGCATCCATCCTGGGCCAGATAGTCGTGGACCTAATAAGGTTAATAGCCTTATGTCTATTTGTGACCACAGGGAGGAAGAAAAGTCGCTTACCCCAGGACCAGGGAGGAAAGCATTCCCAAGCCTGTGGACGGAATCGGTCTGTGAGAAGCCTGCTCATCCCGGCCCCAGCCTGGTTCTCTTAGTCTGGAGATATTTTCTACTTTTGGCATTTGATGACTTGGCTGACATTTACCAGGAAAGGTGAGCCATTCAACCTTATCTCACGTGGAATCTTGTGACTGAAAAACGCCACCTGTAAGCTCTGGGGCTCTATTTGCAGAAGTGAGTATAATGAAGAAAGAAAGGGGGTGAACACCCTCACGTGAGCCCGATTTATTGAGCTGCAGGTCCAGGCAATGGCCTCATATTACCTACAGGAGGGCTTCTCCCGGGTGATGTTTAGGCTGCCTGAACCGTCTCCCTCAAGTGGCCCAAGAGACACAGCTTACTTCTGAGATACACACACCTCTCAGGAGATATGGGACTTGCCTGGAGAACCTGTTAGACCCTGGCCCTGGCTTGTTAAAGGTGTGGGCAGAGCAGGCAGCTTACTGCCCAGGAGAGCATCTCTCTGATGTGGCTGTACCATGTACCTGCAATGCGCTTCTAGGCGGTGGGTTAGTCAGCTCTGGGGCAGGGAGGGGACCCGGTTAGAGGCTCCCTGTGCCCTGGAACATGCTTCTTTAGGTCACTGTAGGTCATTGAGCCCAAAGATGGACCCCATGTGTCCATGGGGGCTGAGCTGGACTGTTTCTGAAGGATTCAAGGCCACACCCTTAACAACATGCAGAAATCCAGAGGGCAGGTGTGATTGGAGCAGCCAATCACAAGCACTTGTATTTTTGTTTTTCTCAATGCGTATTGCTGAGGCTCCAGGGAACTTGACCCAGAAAGCAGAGTCTGGGCACCTTGAATGGGACTGGCCAGGGCCAGCATCAGAGCTGTGTGCTGAGCAGCTGTTTGGAGAACCATGGTGAGGCAGGAGGTGATGGGGGAAAGCACACATTATCTGGGTCTTATTTTCTTTCTCAGTGATAAATGTGTACCTTTTAAATTGTCAAAAAAGCCAAGCCCAAATAGATTTATTGTTTGCAATTTACACAGTTGAGTTCATGTACCGTGAGGAGTTCTGTCCTCTTTCTGACAGTTGAAGGTGTTCTGCCCTTGGAAAATTGGGAAGGCAAATGCCCCTCCCGCACTGGGTGATGTTTGCCTGGCCGTAAATGGAAGCACAGAATACAATTGGGCGGTAAAACATCTCTCCCCAGAAGCAAAAGCCTACTTTGAATGACGGATGGTGTGGGAGCTTTCTGTGGCCTGGCAGACTACATTTCCAGAGAGCCGGGAAGATGACCCCCCAAATGTTTCCTGTAGTATTTATTTAACGGAACCCCAAATTCCATCATTCCTATGTGCTCCCCATCATCCCCTGTTTGTGTGGAAGGGTCCTCTTTTAACATACAAATACATCTGGGAGGCACAATACATTTATGCATTTGGAATGAACAGTTCCATCTGCATTACCATCTTCAGATTCTTCTTTCTTAGAGGCTATTTGCAGAATAACACTAGAAAAATGTGGATTGCCACTGGTGTTCTTTAACCTCATCATCAAGTGTGAGTTTGGCAGGTCATTCTGCCTTGTTGCCCTGGTGACCTGTCCCTGCTTTCTCTGTACGTGCACTTACCTGTGCACACACTCACACAGAAACACATGCACCAAACAAGCGATTAACATGAATCCTTGTTTTGTGAGTAAAGGTATTAGGTTAAAGACAAAAAGGTAGTGGCACCAGCTCAGACTCATCCATATCCATTTTATAGTGATTGCCAGGATAACTGCCACTATGGGTTGAATTGTGTCACTCCGAAAAGATATGCTGAAGCCCTAACCCCCAACGCCTAGCATAAGAAGGTCACCTCACTTGGAAATAGGATTGTTGCAGATGTAATTAGTTAAGGTGAGTCATACAGGAGTAGGGTGGGCCCCTAATCTAATCCGACTGGTGTCCTTATAAAAAGGAGAAATTTGGACAGGAAGACAGCCACACGGTGAAAGCGCCCTGTGAATGTGAAGATGGCCATGGATGAGGCAAGGAGAGAGGTCCTGACAAGATCCTTCCCTCCCAGCCCTCAGAAGGAAGCAGCCCTGCAGACACAGCCTCAGCAAACGCACGTGACTTCTAAGCCTTAGTCGCTCTGTGGCTTCATAAGACATGGTTCTTCTATGGAAACGGAGTGCTGTTGAAATCCAGTTGATGATTTTCAGGAGGAACATGAAAAAAAAGGTGAATAAAACAAAGAAACATGGACAGACAGGAGCACAGAAATAAGTGATTGTTGCAGAGCACAGGTTCGTGGGAGCTGAGGGATGCCTGGCCTCAGACTAGTAGGGTCCACCGGCTCGAGTCTTGATTCTTCCACGAGCTACTGAGGTGACTTTGTGAGAGCCATCCGGAGTCTTAAATTTCGATTTCTCTCTCTCTCTCTCTTTTTTTATTTAAGTATACTTGATTTACAATGTTGTGATATTTTCAGGTGTACAGTAAAGTGATTCAGTTATACATGTACACACACACACACACACACACACACACACACATATATATATATATATATATATATATATATCTGTTCTTTTTCAGATTCTTTTCCCTTATAGGTTATTACAGAACATTGAGTAGCATTCCCTGTTCTATACAGTAGGCCCTTGTTGTGTGTCTATTTTATATAGAGTAGCGTGTATATG
>RJWK010017452.1:0-34326 GCA_004363435.1 Platanista minor
TCTTTATTGGAGTATAATTGCTTTACACTGGTGTGTTAGTTTCTGCTGTATAACAAAGTCAATCAGCTATACGTATACATATATCCCCATATCCACTCCCTCTTGTGTCTCCCTCCCACCCTCCTTATCCCACCCCTCTAGGTGGTCACAAAGCACCGAGCTGATCTCCCTGTGCGATGCAACTGCTTCCCACTAGCTATCTATTTTACATTTGGTAGTGTATATATGTCCATGCTACTCTCTCATTTCGTCCCAGCTTATGCTTCCCCTCCCTGTGTCCTCAAGTCCATTCTCTACGTCTGCCATTTATTCCTGCATTAACTGACTTTTTATTGAATATTAGAGAGCTATACTAGACACTCGTACATATGCTGTCTCATTTTACACTCACAACATCCCTTCCTGTACATATTATCATACCCATTTTTCGGATGTGGAATCTAAGGCGGAGAGAGGTTAAGTATGTCATGCATGGTCACTAAGCCCATATGCTGCAGACCTGGATTCCATACTAGGTGCTATGTTCCTTCTACCATATCTATAGAGCTATACACATGTAACATATTACGGTAATACGTAAATCTTTTGGGTGTGTATTGCGAAGGTTTTCTAGATACTCGTTGCTCAAAGTGTGGTCTGTGGACCAGCAGTGTTGGCATGACTGGGAGTTTGTGAGAAATGCAGGGTCTCAGGCCCTACCCTTGACCTGCTGAATCAGAATTTATATTTTAATAAGATCTCATCATAGATGCATCTTCATATTGGGGGAATTACCGAGATAGTGCATTTTAAACCATTTACAAAGTTTGTTTCTGCCTCTGCCGGACAATTAATAGTCACAAATGTGTGAGTGTGTGAGTGTGTGTGTGTGTGTGTGTGTGTGTGTGTGGTGTATCTCAAAACGTATTCACACAAATATGGGAAATCTTATACAAATCCTACATAATATTTATGGGAAGTAACACTTGTCGGAACCTGTAACGATAAAATTTTTTATCCTTTCTAGGCCCATTCTAATAGATATAGGCTATAAGTGACAGCTTTTGACTAATAAACCCTTTTACATGCAGACAACAAATGAGACAACTGAAAAGAGACAACGCCAGGAGCACGCCACCAGTAATTGTATTTTCTGGCTCCAGCCCGCCCTTTCTGGGCCATTTTTCCCTCCCTCTTGGTGGGGCCCAATAGACTTTCCAATTATGTGCTACCAGTGTTTGTCATTTTATTAATTAAAGTTCTGTATGTAAAGCAGGAGCAGCCTTGTGGCTAGGCCTAATGCTATTCTTTCTCTCATGGCCCTTTCCTCCTCCAGAGGTAATGACTGCAATTCTATGTCTAGAATATGCCCCCTGTTTGCTATGCATACCTCGTGGCAACTTCACAAGTTTCTCTTGAACCAATTAAAAAAAAAATCAGTATGGAATTTAGGCTGAAGTTGGACAAAAGAGACTCAATGGTATCAAATAATGTCTATTAGCATGCAGCACCCCCCAATATAGGAAATGCTATGAGGGGGAGGTGCTACGTTTCTTTGAATTTCTGATGGGCTGCATGTATTCTAGCAGTAGAGACAAAACCAAGAATGGACGTTCTAGTGCATATTTCACTTAAATAGAAGAAAACACTTTTTAACAGACTGAGATGCTCAGAAATGAGCTTGTTTGTGGCGGTAGGGTGTGTACTCCTTCGATATTCCCCACACTATGGGTCACCCAGCACTCACTGGGTGGCCAGGACTGGGGATGTCGTCAAGGACATCCAAGCTTTGAATGGAGGTTAAAGCTTCTTCCTAATCTAAGATGCAACAGGGCTGTTAATTCTGGGTGTGAACTTGTAATTTTATTTTTTTAAATTAATTTTTATTGGAGTATAGCTGCTTTACAATGTTGTGTTAGTTTCTACTGTAGAGCAAAGTGAATCAGCTATACATACATGTATATCCCCTCTTTTTTTTGGATTTCCTTCCCATTTAAGTCACCACAGTGCATTAAGTAGAGTTCCCTGTGCTATACGGTATGTTCTCATTAGTTATCTATTTTATACATAGTATCAATAGTGTATATATGTCAATCCCAATCTCCCAATTCCTCCCACCACCCCCCTTTCTCCCTTGGTTGAACTTGTAATTTTAAGAGTTCCTTGGTTTCAATGTGGTCTTATTAATTTTAACTGAGAGTACTGATTCACTGCAAAACCCAGTGTTTTGCACACCATCTTCTAATTCACCCGGAAAAAATAAACACCAACTCTCTAGCTATAAATAGCCTAATGAAAAATCAACCCAACTCAGCAAGAAGCAGGCCAGATGCGGATTTCTGATAACAAGCAAATAAAATATGCTGGGAAATACTTGCAATTATGGAGGCTTAAGGATTCCTGGCCGTGTAAGAGACTAAAAAGATTGAGATCCTTTCTGAAAACAGCACCCCATGTCTTTCCTTCTTTCTCAGGCATCACACTGAAGCCAGAGAACACCCAGCCAGGGACATCCACATGCCCCCTTTGCAAAAACACAGCAAGAAAAGCAATGAAGATTATACACACAAATACTAACCACGGGATCCCTGGCTGGTGACGTTATGAAGTTACGGGTATTTTTTTTCCTTCTTTGGTATTTTCTTTCTTCTCTGAATTTTTTACAATGAACATCTATTACTTTTGATAACGAGAACAAAACGAATAAATTTAGGGTAAAAGCATATTTATGAAGAATGATATTGATCTAGGAAAATACAATATTAAGTAATGAAGAAGACACAAAATGCTTACACGGCATGATACCAAATTTGTATAAACCCTTTATCTATCCCTCTGCTCAAATCTACATTTATCTGCCTGGAAAGAAATTTACAAACATGGTAACAGGGGTTATCTTTGGAGGGTAAGACTGTGGGCAATTTCAGTTTTCTTCTTTAGTTTTTCCTAATGTTCTACAACGAATGCAGAGCATTTTTGTGATCAGAAAAAACAATAAACGCTGCATTACAAAAGGCATCAAGGGAGGATTCCGATATCATTGGAAAGTGGGAGAAGAGAGTGCCATCTTTTCACCGCTTTGGGGAGGATCAGGTTCTCTGGCCTGAATTGTGGGCTTTGCAAGGAAGACCGAGGGAAGGTGGGAGCTTCTGGGGGAGTGAGGTGGGGTCACGTTGTGGCTCTGGAATCAGAAAGAACATTTCTGTCTTTATTTATGACATAGTATCTCAGGGCCTCAGTCTTCATCTGTGAAATGGGGCCAACCGTACTCCCCTTATAGAGTCACTAGGAGACTTTAATAGGATTATGTGAACCCAGTGCCCAGCTTACCAAATACATTTATCAATGTTAGTTCCTTCTTCCTGTATTGGAAAAAGCAGGCAGGGAACAACGTCAGAGATGAACAGCTCACAAAAAGCAGAATAGGACAGGATGAAGGATGCTGTATTAAAAATTTCAGTCCAGTGTTTTATATTCCAGGTTCCCTACGGAATTATCTTTCCAGTCTTGTGGGAAGAAAACAATATTTTCTTTTGAGTTACACTGTAATGAGGTGATCTTGGGCAAACAACCTCCTCTGTGCCTCAGTTTCTCTGTAGGTGACAGAGATGATGCTGAGAAATAGCTTTGAAATCCTTTAGCTGGGGAACAGGATTGACTCTGTGAAATGAAATTCCTACAACCTTCATGAACAGCCATCAGAAAGAGAATGGACTCCAGGCACGAGGGTATCTGCAAGTCGCATAGCCACCTGGGGAGTGTTTATTCCCTGACAGCTGCGGAGAGTGTGCTTTCAACAGGTTGACCCGTGCCTATGGACCACACGGACGTGTTATAATGATCACCACTAGTGGGAGCCACAAGGGCGTATGATTAACAGGTGGACTTGGAATCGGACCCAAATCTCTGCCAAGTGCCTGGGAGGACTTTATTCACACCCATGAGCCTTGACAGTAATTCTTCTATGCCTCAGTTTCATCATGTAATGGCCGAGGCATTAATTTTGAATGACTCAAAGGTATTAAATTAATTATGTCTGACTGTAATTACAATGGCTGTTGATTACTTTAGCCCATTAGCATGTGCTCTGGCAGCATCAACCACATTACAGTAAGTGGTGACAGAATGCCAGGTTCCAGTGGCTTCCCAGCCCCAGGTACTGAGCTAAGAATTGTTTCGACTCCAAATCTCAGTAGGGCCATATTTGCTGGACCCTTGAGAATCGATGAGGGGGCTCCTGGTTTGCGCTTATCCTGGATCAAGGATACCCTCACAAGTGAGAAGCTGCACGATTAATTAATTAATTATGATGAAGCAGGTTCATTGGGCACATCCCCCTGGTGCTAATACCAGGAACTGTGCAAAATAATGCTCCCAAGCTGTCTGCATGTGGCTAATTGACCCAGAGGAGAAATAAGAACATATCATGTCTGAACTTACGTCAGCAGAGTGGCTTCTTCACGCCTATGCAGAGTCAGAAGAGGGATAATAATAATTTCTGCCATTCATAAAATATTGTAGCGATTACAAAGAGTTTTCCTATTTTCATCTGATCCTCGAGCGAGTAACACAGGCATTTTTATTCCCAATTAGGGAGACTGACTGACTTGAGTGACCTAAGTCTAGTCCAGTGACCTTAGCGTGTTTGCAGGATTGGCTTTGGAGTTGGACAGACCTGTTTTGAATCCTGGCTCTGCCTTTCACTAGCAAGGGTGACTAGTAAGTTACTTAAGCTTTTGAAGCCCCAGATTCTGCATCAGTAAGTGGGGGTAACAATTCCTCACAAGTCTGTTTTACTAATAAGATAATGCAAGTGGGATGCTTAGCACAGTGCCAGACACACAGGAGGGGATCACTATTTAAAAAATATAGTAGTCCCCTTAATCGGCGGTTTCCCTTTCTGTAGTTTCGGTCACCTAAGGTCAACTGCAGTCCAAAAACATTAAACGGAAAATTCCAGAAATAAACAATTCATAAGTTTTAAATTCTGCACTGCTCTGAGTAGCAGAACAAAATGATGAAATTTCCTGCTGACCCGCTCTGTCTCGCCTGGGACATGAATCATCCTTTTGGCCAGTGTATCCATGCTGTATACACTACCCATCTGTCAGTATAGGATAAAACATAGTATATATGGAGTTTGGTAACTATCTGTGGTTTCAGGCATCCACTGGGGGTCTTGGAACGTATCCTCCATTCATAAGGGGGGGCTACTGTACTCCTTTAGTTACTTTACAGTTATTAAGGGTCCCTCCTTTAGCCCCAGACTAAGGGAAGGTTTCTTTCTCCTAGGAGTACAAAGATTTAGGGTGTTTGAGGGCTCTAGTTAAGAATTTTGGCTTGCTTTTTAATGTAACATAGCCAAGTGATTCATAAGTAACTTGGAGACCAGGACCTGTCATACTGAAAGTAAGTGTTCTTAACTTTTCTGCTGAATAAACACAACACTAAAAAGATCCCAGATTCCTGCGGTCTGTCCCCTGCACGGCCGGTCACATGGTGTGTTGGAAATGAATACTCACTGGCTCACCGCCTGAGTGAGGACACTCTGTGCCCCTCCCTTCCTCAGTCCTCCCACCAGGCATCTGTGTGCCCATCCAACCCAGCCCAGTTCCACGCTGCCTTTCTGGTCCCATCTTGGCAGCTGCCATGTATCTCGTCCTGAGGGTGCCACCCCTGACCAAATTCTCCAGATTCAGGATAGGGCAGGCTCTGGCCTTTGATCTTGGACTCATCACAAAAGTAATAATAGTAATAGCAGCAGTGGAGGAGCAGAAACCACACTTATTAAGCATCTACTCTGTGTCCAGATCCGGGTCGGGCACTCTTCTGCCTTGGCTACTTGTTTCTCCCAACAGCCCTGCAGAGGATACTGAAGCTGAGAAAAGTGAGGTGATGTGCACAAGGTCACCCTGCTAGAAAGTGGCGGGATTCCACCAAGGTCTGCATGACCTCAAGGTGCTGCTTCTCCTACCACGTCATACTGCCTTGGTGATGCTCCTTTTGTCCTGACCCCGAATGACCAGCTGGATTCCTCTGGACATGGGAGATGTCACAACTCTTGGGTCATGGGGCAGGGGAGAGGCAGCTGCCTGGGGCCGCCGCGCTGCTCTGACTTGTTTCAGATGTCAGCATCACCGCATGGGAGCCAGAGGGGCCCTGTGCTTCCTTCTGGGCCCGCCATGACGTCCTGGACAGAGATGGACAACCCAGCTGGATGTCGCACAGGAAGCATGGAGTTCTATCCCTGCTTCTTCGACGCTCCTCGAAGCAGGAAGAGGAGGGGTGCACAGAGTAGAGGGTGCAAAAACAAGCCCTGGCAAGTCTAGCTGGATTTGCTCTTGATTTAAGCAAACACTGAAGCCTGGAGCTGTCCGAAGATGAGCAGGACTTGCCCGTGAGTCGGTGAGCATTCTGTCACTGCAGTGGATGTCACAGCATTAGATGAGATGGGAGCTGGATATCCAGACCTCAAACACCGTGCAAAGGTGCTCGGGCTCGTGGGAGGGGAGCTAGGCATGGTGTTGCCCCAGAATCCCCCCTAGCTTGGCATTGAGCCCTAACTATTTACAAAGAGGGTTTCTGCAGCCACCACAAAGTGTTTGTGCAGCATTGCTTGGCCACACAAGGCAGAGGCTGTCCTAGGTGGACTCTGGAAGAAACTGCTTGTTCTTCCACCAGTCAGCACTCAGCTGAGACACAGGGGAGGATAGTAAGTAGGGAGAAGGGAAGGGTGAAGTTTCCTTCTCCCCAGGTGGGCCCATGTTCTAGGCAGAATGTGGAATGAATCCCGGAAATGACAGCCTTATTCAGGATCAAGCTCATGAGGCCTCTTGGGGTAGCTTCTCCTTCCTGAATTGCTAAAATAAGTGAGAGCACGTGGGGCTGAGAACAAGGCACATACAAGGCACAAATAACATCGGAGTCCCACAGGTGAGTGGCAGTGTCCCCTTGGTTGCTCAGGAATTAGACCCAGCAACTAGTCCCAGCTTGAGGAGAGGCAAAGTGGGTAACCAGTCTGCTACAAAATGGTATGAAATTCCTTGCTGCCCCTGGAGACGAGGAATCTATGGTGAGGTAGGGTGAGGGCTCTGGGTTAGGTGAGAGCCATGTCAGTCCTCAGGGGTGCTTCTGAGGCCCACATCAACTCCCCAGAAACTGAGAAGGTACCACCATTGCCGGGGGCAGGGCAATGTGACAGAAAGAGAACAAGGCTTGAAGTCATAAGGCCTGAGTTTGATCCTGATTTTGTATGTACTGGCTGTGCATCTCTGGGTACATTTCTTTCCTGTCCTGAACAGATGGAAGGCTCCATCCCCTGGGCAGCCCTGCATGAACCCTGACACAGATCACAGGGCGGGGCAGCCCCTGACACCTAGGATCTACTCCAGAAAGTGAGATGCACAGAATATTCTTGGCGTCTTTAGCTCCTGCTTGTCAAGGGTTTGGTGGGGCTGACAGAGGAAGAGCCATTCAGGTCTCGCATTTTTTTTCTACCTCAAGCCGTCCTAGAGGAATTATTATTACTTTTATTCTCCTTTGTTTGCCTTTCCAAGGGGGATTTTGCTGTTGAATTTAATAAACTGTTAAAACACGGGAGTCACGAAGTTCCTGTCTTCTTCCTATCTGGAAGTCCTGTTTGTCTGCCCACGGGGAGGGAGTGAGGCCAGCTCGACCAAGCCCCATCAACACAGCCATGACACTCACTGTGGGTTACACCGAGATGCTGGAAAATGCCCCAGCAGCCAAATCCCTGGGAAAGGATGGGCCCTGTGTCCAGGAACGGTCACCAGCAGCCTGGAAAGCCTTACAAGATCAACCAGAGTGCAATTTGCTGAAAAACTCCCTCGCCTCCAGCCTTGGGGGCCCTGCCTGTGTCGCAGGCTCCTTCTCAGCAGGCCTCTGAGCAGAACTTAACAGGTGGCAGAAGGCAATTCCAGATGCCAGCCTCCTCTCCCACGTTCCTCTGGCCACATTTGCTGGTTTTAATGACACGGAGCCAAGGTCTCCTTCCCTGCAGGCCAGATAGCCTATGCTGACATGGAGGAGGCCCTGTGGTCGCCTTCTGCTCCCATCTCAGCAGCTCCTAGCCGCTAATGAAAGCTTTTATCACTACAGGGCTGATGCCAGGAGTAGAAAGGACCAGCTGTGCGCCAGCCCTAGCGTGTGTGTGCCTGCGTGTTCGCACGCGTGTGCAGGGAGAGCTCAGAGGCGGTTGCAGCTTTGGCAAGATAAGAAGACCAGTAGCCGGGAACTGGTCTGCCCTAGGCTGTCACCACAAATTAAGTGGCTCACGTGCCGCTTCCTGTGTCCCTTTCATTCCTGCAGCTCACAGACGAAAAACTACTTCCATGTTTTGGACGGGGGAGGAGACTGAGGGAAGCCCATTTCCCGCCACCACCCCCCGCCCCGCCCCAAGCCTTGTTCTGTCCTGAGAACATGGTATAAACTATTCTAGTCACAGGCAGGCTATTCAAATAAAATAGAACTTCAAGCCACACCGGGCTTGTTGAGACATTCAGGCTTCTAGGATGTGTGAAAGGCAGGGGAGGGGCGGAGATGGCCCCTGCCACTCTCCCATCCTTTTTGTTACCAGCAGCCGCAATGCTAGACACATCCCAGTGTGTCTCCCAGCCACAGCGGAGGCGAGCAGTTCTGACAGCAAGCGAGCGCAGGAAAGCCACCGCGAGGCTCCCCTCCCCAGTGGCAACTTGAATTATTTGAACTGGAGCTCAGCAAAATAAAAATAAAAATAAAATAAAATCGGAATATATCGTAAGTGGCGCCTCACTTTCCCGCAGGGAAGAGCTGGTGGTAGGCGGGCGGGGCAGGGCTGGGCGGAAGTCTTTAGAAATATTCAAGACCCTCGTGCAAGTGTGCAGGCCCCGGTGGATGCAGCGTGTGCACCAAGAGCAGACGGTGGAGAGAGGAGGCTGGCTGCAGTGCTGCAGGGGTCTGGGGGGAAGAGGCCGGAGCTGGAAGGCTTCTGAGTGCTCTGGAAGCTGGTTGGCACAAAGACACACCCTGGCTCTGTCTCCGTCGTCGGTGGGCACCTGACCCGGCTCCATGCGGGCTCTGAGAGGTGCTCTCCCAGCCCCTTCTGTCTCCACCACGTCTGTCCCCCGCCCCATCGTTTCTGCCCCGTTCTCTGACTCATCTTTCTAAAAGGCAAATTACACCACATTCTCTGGAGTCCCAGGTAATGGAGGATAACTCTCATCATGGGCTCAGAATGAATTTCGGTCACAACTGGCAAGGACGCCTATGGCCAGTCACTCTTCACTTGATCTTAGCCAAAAGGCCGAGAAGCGATGGCTAATCACTCTTAAGTTTCAGTGTGCATCCAAATCACCAAGTGTGGGGTTTGAAAATGCAGATCCTCGGGCCCCTGTCAGTTACGTCATTCAGGAAGTCTGGGGTGGGTCCCAAGAATCTGCATTTGTCATGTTTTCCAAGTGACTGCAGCTGGAGAAACCTAGGCCTATTAGTTCGCTTACAGCTAGATTTTCAAGGAAAGGCATCGAAGGCAAGACCAATTCCCCTATGGGATCCACTGATGACTGTGGGGTTTCTTGGAGTATTTTGAGCTATTCTGCAATTACTTCAACTCCTTGGAGGCCACGGACCAGGGCTGTTAGGGTTTAGGGAAGATGCTCAGTGGTGGGTGTCAGCCTGGAGCTCAGCTCAGCCAGCTGCCTGTTCCCGTGGGCACGCCCCTCATCAGAGACCTTCGCCCCTGGCTCCATCCAGTGCCCACCTTCCTGCACTAGGGCCCCACAGCCATCGGAGGCCTCTTTAGGGCTGGGGGGTTAACCTCACACAGTCTCACACAGCAATGCAACATCCGTTTCCCCGTCGCTGACATTCAGCCAGCCAGAGAGATGGAAATCAACTTCCTGCCTTCTGCATTTAGGATTCCAGTGAAATAGACGGCAGGGCTTACGAACCTGGAAATGCATATTTCTATTTTGGTCATTTATTTTTCTGATGAAAGCATTTCCCCCAACGTTGGGAATTCAAAGACCCATCAGCCTGAGATGAATAGTCTGAAACCGGAATGCGAAATAACTGAGCTGATTGCGGACTGGACTCATTGCCTTCCCTTCACTCCTTGTGCTGAGCCAAGTTCTGGGAAAGGGCAGGAAACAGCAGAAACCGCCCAGAGCAAATGCGACTGGAGGAATCACAGAACAGGCCAGTAAACCAAAACACCTGTTTAAGCTATTGATCAACCCAAAGGTTATTAGAGAAATGATGAAGAATTAGAAAAATATCAGTTTTACCTTGACATTTCTTTTTCTGAAATCAGCCTCATATTAAATCCAGTGAAGAATAAATTTAAAGATGAAATGCTTGTAAGGATCCCCCTCACCTCTCAGATGGGCCAACCAACTCTCCTCATTTAGGTTTCCTCTTAAGAAGCCTCCCTTTCTAGGTGCTGCTGTGTGGCACCCGAGAAATATCAATGATGACTGAGTAATTCCATCATCTGCACCGGAGAGCGTGGTTTCTCAAATACAATTTAACATAATGAATCTATTTATTTGTGCCCTGACTTCTTCAAGAAAGGATTTAAGGTGGCTCACAGAGATACACAAAACCTAGTCAGATAACGTAAACTAGGAGAGGGTAAGGAAGATGGGGCAAATGCAGAGTTATAAAATTGAACCAGGAGTAAGTCTGCTACAAACTACACATCATGACCCCCCTATTCGCTTACTGGGTAAAGCCTCAGATTTAATCTGACCATTCTTCTGATTAAAAAAAAAATCATTGATACAACTTTTCCATTCTCCTTTTTTTTTTTTTTTTTATGTTTGTGGGTTTTTATTTCACAAAAAGCCTGGAGGGCTTGAATTTGCCTGTACCCCTAAGCAGGGGAAGGCTCTTTCCTGCATCTCTGCTGGTCAAAGCCCCACCTGCCTGGGATTGCTAGCAGCCCCTCAGAGGGGAAGCCAATCTGGTCAGTTTCACAATGCCCACTATTTCAAAGGGAACAAATTGCTCCAAGGGCACAGAGCTATTCCTGAAATGAAGCCAGAAAGGAGTTTCTCCTGTGAGTTTCCAGAAAGAGAGGACAGAGCAAATCTAAACTCTGTGCTGGCTTTCTACTGTGTGCAAGGTGTTGACACAGTGCTTGGTGGGAGCGCAAAGAAGCACTGGCACGGCCCGGCTCTCCAAGAGCATGAAGGCACGTTTTTGGCTAAGTCCTCTTCCTCCTCCCCCTTTCTGCTTTGCATAATTATACAGGGCACCAGACACTGTTGGTTAACTATTGCAGTACCTACGTTGTGCCAGACCTTGTGATGAGCCCTTTACATATATTAACCTATTTAAGCCTCACCTCCTTGGGGTAGACACTCTTATTGTCTCTACTTTCCAGGTGGGGAAACTGAGGCCCTGAGAGGTTATTAGCTGATCAAACAAATTGTACAGCCAGTCAGTGATGGAACCTGACTTGGACTTAGGTAGTTGATTCCAGAGTCCACGAGCTTAATCACTGGGCCCTGTTGGGGTCTAAGCACATCTCCCGGTCCCTAGAGAATGTGACCTCATGTTAAGAATCATGGCACCTTCAGTCTTCACATTAAAGAGGGAACAGCTACACGAACCATTTGGTTAAGTGGCTCTGGAGGCACCTCACTGAATGCCATTGATGCCTTAGAGAAATTTATGTAAGTCAAAGTTTTGATGTTCTATAATATTTAAAATGTATTATAAGAGATTGACATTTTAAAAAAGAATTCTGTAGAAAGTCGCTGTTACCCTCCCCTGCTATGCCTTGGAAATATTTTTTGGTTTTGTTTAAATCAAGGTCCTACTGCAAATAGTTCAGTGAAGCTGAGTATGGTGTTTAAGGTAAGATTCTCTGCAGATGGGACTTTACCACATTGGTAAAGTCTGCCTAGAAGTTGGCTCAAATGGCCCTCTTGTCCTCCTGCGAGAGAACAAGCAGCCCAATCATCAGGCTACTTTGCTCATCTGTGTGGGTTCATCTGGAAGTGCCCAGAGGTGGGAGGAGGAGGCAGAGAACTAGAGGAACACTGAGACTTGCCTCGCACGGAGAGTTCTTCATCGGTGCAGGAAACGTAGCGCTGGTCACCGTAGCACTTTCAGAGGTGGGGGCATCAGTGGTGCTGAGCAACAGGGCGTGTCCTGGGCAGAGAGGAAAAGAGTCAAAGACGCACCATCCTCGTGCACTGAAGGGCCTCGGGGTGCAGGGTTAAAGGGCCCTGCACCATGCTTCTCTAGCCTCAGGACAGCTCTAAGGATACAGGTTTTCTGTTGCCTCTAATGGATAAGACAGCCTCCTGATCACTGTCTGCAAAACTTGGCTCAGGCAAAGGTCTTCATTCCAAATGGCCTGCAATGTCCCAGCACCATACATCTGGGTTACTGCATCCTTGATCTCCCAAGGTCACCAGCTTTAGCCCCTAGCCCGGGAGCAGCCTGAAGTATGCTGGACTCCCCCAGGCCCACCCCTGCCCCCCGCTTCCAGTCATGCCAGCGCTTTGCCCTCCAATGGCCTCTAAACCTTCACTGTCTTCTCCCCTCTCCGGAGCCCAGGTCATTCGGTGCCCCATGCCCTGACCAGGAAGACTCATTTATTGTTTTCTAAGCGCTGACCTGCCTGAAAACCTGGTAGAACGTGAGCCCCAGCCCCACGTCGTGGTGGGAAGAAGCATCTGCAAACCTCCAGGAGTATTTTGTAGATGGTAGGTGCTATGGAGTTGGGGCCAGAGTGAGCTCACGACTTTTTAGGGGCCTCAGAGAACCCCAAGTAGGACTTCAGTCCTTCATTTCTATTTTTCTCTCTTAGCAAAGTCTTTATAGAGTTACTACCAAGTAACAAATTCAGGTGGGTCCAGAGCAGAGTAACTCGGCCAGGCCAGAAATCTTAGAAAGCACCCTGCCCATCCTTGAGGAAAAATCAAGTGGCTGGGGTTATGTGACCCTGGAGAGAAAAGGCCTTTCGTGGTCGGTAGGTCATGATGGTTGTCTTCAAATATCTGAAGGGCTGCCTCTGTGGGAGAGGGCATAGTTCAGTTCTGTGGGGTTCCAGGAGACAGAAATCAGGGCCAATGAGTAGAATTTACAGAGGGGTGGGGCTCGACGAAGAAAACCGGTGTCTGATTCTGACCTGTTCAACAGTGGAAAGGGTTACTTTCGGAGGCAGTGAGAGCCCTGTCACTAGAGGTATTCAACAGGGCTGGACATTTCTTTGTTATGGGGGCTGTCAGCGACTATCAGAGCAGAGATGTGAAGATCACGTCTAGCTTTGAGTTGTTTGTCTTCTCTGCTCCTACAGACAGGGCGCTGAGGATGAGGCAGAGCAGTGAGGAGGCCGGGGGAGGAGAAGCAGGAGCTCTTGGCCTCCACCTCTGGGGAGGGCCCTGCAGCACTCCCCCGTGGTGCAATCACTCAGCCTCCTGCACAGGCTCCGGACGCGCAGGCTCAGCGGCCATGGCTCACGGGCCTAGACGCTCTGCGGCACGTGGGATCTTCCCTGAGCGGGGCACGAACCCGCGTCCCCTGCATCGGCAGGCGGACTCTCAACCACTGCGCCACCAGGGAAGCCCTCAGCCTCCTTTTTAACGGGGCCCAAAGCCAACTCACTAGATGCAGCCAGCTCCGGGGACCGAGGACAGAACTGCACGGGCTCTGAGATCCTCAGTGGTTGATCTGGACATTGTCTTCTCTCACATGTATCATTACTATTAACTCTTAAAGGAATCTGTAGGATGTATGAGCTTTGCTTGGAAAGAGAGAAATTTTGGTACAAGGGACTCTAGCTCCACAAAGAGCAGGTAAATACAGGGGAGGGGAAGCGAGAGAGACCCCCCCCCCTGCCCGCCATCCTGCAGAGAAGTGGGCCCCAGGGCCTGCTCAGGCCTAGCCATTGTGCACAGACCTAGGATAGGCCTATGGCTGGATGGTCCGGCCTCTCCAATAGCCCAGCTCTTGGAGATATGCTGGCCTCACAGACCTCCTCTGATCCCAAGGCCAGGCCAGTTCCTCCGATCCCGAGGCCAGTTCCTCCAGGCGTGGAGTCAGCCCAGCCCAGTGTGGGTGGCATCTCTTGGGTGTGTGGAGGCCCTCTGCCCCTCTGGCAGTCAAGCAGGGGCTGTGAGAGGACGGACTCTAATGAGGGGAGGGTG
This sequence comes from Platanista minor, assembly GCA_004363435.1. NCBI lineage: Eukaryota > Metazoa > Chordata > Mammalia > Artiodactyla > Platanistidae > Platanista > Platanista minor. The sequence continues at coordinate 14,139 of RJWK010017452.1, forward strand.
GGAGTTGCCAGCTTCAGCTGGATGCGGGGTTGGGGGGTATGACTGAGGAAGGTGGGCCGCAGGCAACGGTCTAGATATGGGGCAAAGTTTCCAGGGCACGGTTCTGGGGCAAATGACACAAGGGCCTCCCTGAGCCTCAGCCTCCCCAGTCATAAAGAGGGCTACAGTTTTCCTTATCTCTCAAGGAGTTCTGTGCCTGATGCATAGTAGGTTTCAACAAACACTTGTTAAATGAATGGATTATTACTATTGTTGCTTTTATTCTTATCTTTCAGCTAATCCTTGATCAAAGTTCTCATTTTAAGGATCAAAAGGTGACATTAGCCTTGGCTTGATTTAATCATTCTAATGCTCAAGAGAGTGTGAAGAGGGAACTGTGTAGGTGTACCCCAGGGCAGGTCCTTGGGGGAGGTCCAGTGCCTCTGGGGTGGTGACCCAAGTCTACTGTCTGGCCAGGTGGGCACCAGGGGAAGGGAAGAGAGGGTGGTACCTTGGTGGTCCTGGAACCGGGCATCCTTTAAGGTCCTGACTTGCCACTGGGGCGTGTGGGGTGACAGTGAGCTTTGGGTCCAGCCACAGAATCCATCCTCGAAGTTGCAGTAAAAACCAGCGGGGAGTTTACCTTCAGGGAGAGCACAGGGGTACAGTCATTTCCAGGACTGCTAAAGGCAAAATATGCCAACAGCAAGTAAAGTTAGCCAGGCATGGCCATCCTCGTTAATGACAGCTCCCCAGCCAGACCCTCAATGTCTAATCATGCTCATAGTGAAGAGAAGCCCAATCCCTAACTTGTACATGTGCTGGTTTATACTTTTCTGATCTTCAGAAAATAATAATATGGAGTATTGCTAACCCAGTTTTATATATGAAAAAGCAGAGGTTCAGAGATGTTAAGCAACCTGACCAAGGTCACACAGCCAACAGGTAACCCAGCTGGGATTTGAACCCAGCTCTTCTGCTTTTAAATTCTGTGCTCTTTACACAGATCCACCATGAACATGATGATCCTAGAAAAAAGCCAGTGTGTAACTCACTGAAATACATTTCTCATGGCACAACGATAAGAATGTGGTGGTGGCAGTGGTAGTGTTGGCTGGGGGTTGGTGGGTTTGGGTCCCTCAAATCACCCCTGTGTGCAGAGACACATATTGCTCAAAACTATCTATTTGCTCCCCTTTATTTCCCAACCCCCTTGCAGTTAAGTGAAGCCACATGGCTAGTTCTGGCCAATGACATGTGAGCGGAAGTGTTGTGCATCTCCTGTGGATTGAGGCTGTGAAAAGCCCTGGTGCGATTTTCAGACTCTCTCTTCTGCTAAAGCAGCCAAGGAAAGTTCTCGTGCTTGGGGGCGCTGCTGCTGCCAGCAGGAGAGATCCCAAGGGGTAGAGGCCCCTCCCACCCCAACCCTTAGTGGACAGGTACCGTAAATGCTATGTTAAGCCACTGAAATCTGGGGATGCTTTATTACTGCCGCATAACCTAGCCTATCCTGACTAAGCAATCCCAGTCCCTGGGGCCTCTTTATATCCTCCGTTGGCTCAGCATAAAGGGCCCTGTTACGCTTTTCTCGACATCAGCCCGACCTCGGGTCCCATTAAAGAGGCCACAGTCAGTTCTATAGACCATATATTTCCCCACTGCCCACAGAAGGAGGAAGGCAGGAGGAGAGGGGTAGAGAGAGCTCCCTTGCTCCAGTTTACTTGGAGAATGGCTGCAGGGAAGGCTCTCAGCCCCGAGGAGCTAGTGGGCCATTCCAGGCTACCCTGATAGGACCCAACAGCCCCGGCCAGGCCTGTCTCCACACACCAGCTCTCGAGCCGGACCCACCGCCCTCAGTGTCCTTCCTCTGTCTCAGCCTTCTTGGCAGCAGCAGGCTGACAAAGACGGCCCTACTGCTTCCTGGCTGTGACAGCACCTTAGTGAATTATCACTCATTTCTCCGTGATTCCCTGTGCAGTTCACACCGAGGCAGAATTATAAATTAAAACAGGCTGTCACTGACTTTGGGCATCTCTTCCCATGTATGCCCCCCTGAAGAAATCGTTCCCCCCGGCAAGCGCCACATGTTCCCCTGATTAAAAATCCAAAAGCTAAGGAGATCTTTCTATGTTACTTTTTATGCCCCCCTCAAGGGATCTCACATTCACTTCTTTAGCAAAAACTAACTGGTAGCTGGAAGTGACCTTCCACAAAGCGTCCTTCACACATGTGCTTTAAACTGAAGACTGTGATGGAAGATTCCAGCAGGCAATGGGCCCCTGGTAGAAGGAAGAGGCAGGGCTGAGCTGGGTCCTGCACAGCGTATCATTCCCTCCTTACCCTTTTAGGAGGTAGAGGCAGAGAACTTAGCCTGATCTCTGGGCGCTGGTACCTCATCAGCACCGGACACCTGGGCTCTGGTCCTGGCCTCACCGCTTTCTGCTCTGTGACCTCAGCTAAGTCACTTCCTTCCTCAGAGCCTCAGCTCCCTCACCTATACAGTGGGGTAAGATTATTGTATATTTCACAGGGCTGTTTTGAGGACAAAGTAAGGGAGAGAGTGTGGAAACATTCTGCAAACAGAGTTGAGCAAACAGAGCGGCGGTGGCATTATTAGTGATCATTCATACCCGGGACAGGGAAACTCATCAGCAGGGGAGAGGCTGAAACTGCCAACACTGCCCTAGAGGGCAGAGACAGGTCCCTCAGCTGCCTCTCTGGAAATGCTTACGCCTCCCGCTGGGACAGGAATGAGGAAAGTCACTGGCACCTTCTGGAGGCCCGTCCTTGTCCCAGCTTGACACAGGGTCCAGGGTGAGCTGGGACTGGAAGCCCCTTTCTTTTTGGCTGACTGAATAAAAGGAGATGAGGTAGGCAAAAATAGTTAGATCAACGGGCAACTTATGTGCCAGTTAAAACCTTGAAGGGTGGGCAGGAGTGCTGAGAGGATTTCCAACACTGTACGCACAGCAGGGCATGTGCTCAGCAAGACCAGTCCTGAGGATGATGGTGGGGTGGGTACCAGCATCGAGCCCTTGGCAGATCAGGCCGGGTTGGGGAAATTGCTGTGAAGTCCACTGCTGAGGAGTGTTGGCGCCCAGTGTCGCGTCTAAGGTGTCACCTCCTTTGATCACCTGCTCAGTGCTTGGCACACTGTAGGACCTAAATACTTATTTGCTGAATGACATGGGAGTGGGTTCAGACCCCTAACCCTTTGCCACTCAAAATGTGGTCCAGGGACCAGTCACATTTGCATCACCTGTGAAACTGTTAGACATGCAGAATCTCAGGTCTCTCCTCCCTACTTCCTGACCTACTGAGTCAGAATCTGCATTTTTAATGCTCTCCAGGTGACTCCTTTGCACCTTAATGTCTGAGAAGCGCTGCTCTAACCCACCCCTTTCTTGGGCTGCAGCCAGTTATTTTGTTGGCTGGATGGCCAAATCGGCTGTGTGCGGGTCAATCAATCCCAGAACATTTGGCACGTATGACACCTGATTCCACTCTAAGAGACAGGAATTGATAGAGTCATAGAGATGTGACCTTAGCAGCAGCTGCCAGGAGCTGCCAAGTATAAACTCCAGGCCAAGTGACACTACTTCTTTTCCTTCCTGTGTGACAACGCTGTTAACATTTTTGATAAATATGTGTTATACTTTTCCTTGAAAATATAGAGTCATGGGAAAAGTGCTAGACGAAATACATCAAAATATTATGGTTATCTCTGAATGTCTGAGAGGGAGGATTATGGGCAATAATTATTTTCTCCTGTGTACTTTTTTGATTTTCCAAATGTTTTACAACCAACCTGTTTTATTTTACAATAAAGAAATAAACTTAAAAAAACACCCTGTTTTTGCCTGATAGGAAGAGTATCCCCACCAAACCGATGAGATTATTGAGTACGTGCAGGGGGACTGAGCTGCCTGCAATACCAAATGAGTCCATGGCCCATCCAAGGGATGAAGCGGGGCCACCTGACCCTTTTCTGGGTACTGCATGCCGTCGAGGCCATCGCTCAGGACACACAGGGAACCCTGAAGACACCCTTCAGTGGGTTACAGCATCCTGGGATGTAAACATGGATGGGCAATGTTTAATTAGAAAGAGAAGGTGTACGGTGTATGGTGTGTGGGCTTGGAGGATGGGGTGTGAACGGATCGGATGGAGACGGGCAAGGGCAGTACCACCTCCATTTCAGGTCCCCTACTTATCCCAGCCAGAAATGTCCCACAGGGTTGCGTCTGATCATCTGAATGAAGCTCTAGTGTGTGCGTGTAATTCCTTCTAGGGAAAATGTGGGGAGCTGAGGCTGGGAGTTGACAGGATACAACCTACTTTTCCCCTCCAAATTCTAGCCATGGCAGTTTTTGGTTGAAAACTCTCGCTCAAGATTACTGACCCTCATGGGGGTTCCTTAGAAGACCTGGACATCCCCAACAGGCTTAAAGTGACCACTGCTCAGAGAAAATGTTCTGACAGGTTCCAGACCACCTGGGAAGGACCAAGTGAGGTCAAGAGCATTGTCCTTAATGCATCATGGGCATCAGCACGTCAGCGGGCATCATGTTCCAATTCATATTAGAAACGAGGAAGTGAGGCCTAGAGGGTGAAGATGAATGATCTGAGTATCCCCCAGAAGAGCCCTGGACCTTCCCTGCCTTTTCCTGGTCCCTTCATCCTGGGTAGATATGTAGTGAAGGCTGTGCTAGAAACTGCTGGAAACTCACAAAACAAGTGAATCTGGCTTGCAGTGATTAAGAGCATGGGCTTTGGAATCAGACTGGGTCTGAATCACTGCTCAGCCACTGGCTAACAGTCTGACCATGGACTATTCTGGTTCCTCATCTGTAAGATGGGCATAACAGCATCACATAGGAGTGCTGTGAGGGTGAAATAAGTTAACGCATGAAGAGTGTTTGGAGCAGCTCCTGGCATATAGCAAATACTCAATAATGTTAGCTGTTAACGATTATTATTGTTGTTGTTATTTTCATGGGGATGGTTTCCAGAATCAACATCAGCCAGTGTGGTAGGGAAAACAGCAAAAATGCCAGAGAGAGTGGGGTGCCCAAAAAAGGAAAAGAATATTTACTAAGAGTACTGCCAAGATCAGAGTGGCAAAAAGATTGGAATAATCCTCCTTCTAATTGAACTTCCCTTCTATCAACCGATTTCTGTAGCAAAGAGCTCCATGGGGGTGTTCTTCAGGGCTGAGGGGTCATTCTGACAGCTGGTCAGAACAGCTTTTCAAGTGTGGCTGAAAAGCCTTCTGGGTTCCAGGCGCCTGCCTTCCTTACTGGAACCAGGCTGCCCTCGAGCTTGGAGTTGGCTCTGAAAACGCATTCATGGCAAGCCCCGAGACGGTGGGAAAGTGCCCTAAGTCCACAATAATGGGCTGGATCCTGCAGGCTCCATGCTCTAATCATGGCTCTGTTCCTGGCATGCTGTGTGACCCTGAACAAATCAATTACCTTCTCTGTGCTTTCATTTTCCCGGTTGTAAATCAGGACAAGGACTTCCTGACCTGTGTCTCAGCTGGGAAGTGGGTATCAAAAACTTTAAAAAGGCCAAAGCAAAGTCACACAGCTCAGAGGCACTGCTGGAAATACTATAGAGACAAGTAACTAGAGAGACAACAGACAGGTCCCTGTCCAGGGCAACACGGGCAGGCCTAGCTTCCTCTTGGTCCATGTGCGTAGTGAGAGCTCTGAGAGGAAGCCAGGAGCAGAACAATGCGGAACAAGCAAAGGGCTTACCTGCAACTCTTCACTGAGTTTTATCTGAACAACCACTATTCCATGATTATTGGAAAACTTCACTGGAAAGGTTTGTATAAAAAAGACGATTTTCAAATTGAAAAATGGATTTCTTTATAGCTTCATTTAAAAGGGAATAAATAAAACCTTTCTTTCCCTAAGGGAAGATCTGTCCTCCAAATGACCTGGGGGACACTGTTACCTTCTTAAACGCTATTTGGCAGGTCACAGCGTCTTGGGGCCAGTGTATCTGAGGGGAGGGGCACTTGTTGGGTGTCCGAGCTCCACAGCACCCCAGGCTGCTGCAACCTTTCCCAACCACAACACCTTTGTTTCACTCCCTGGCCCTGTGTTGGATTTACAGCACCACAAGGACAGATGCCGTGTTACTTGTCCCTGCTCCAGGATCTAGTTTACTTTTTAGCTCATTATATATGTGTTCTAGAAGTGTCCGTGGTTTCCCTGGAGAAAACTTCTAGAGTGTTTACTCCTTGCCAGGGAATAGCTGAGAACACTGTCTTCAAGTGGAGGGAGCACTGGGCTGGGAGTCTAACTCTGCCCCTAACTACCAGTGCGACCTCAGCAACCTGTTTCCTCTAGAGAACCCAGGTTTCCCAACCCATTTATTCATTTTAATCAACAAAGAGTCAATGAGCACCTATGCTGTGCCAGAAATCGTTTGAGATCTCGGTATGGGGAAGAGTACCAGGCCCACTCTGTCCACAGTGAGGGAGAGAGACGTGGAAGCCACCTCCATGAAATGTGATGGATGCACATCCACTAGGATAGCTAACATAAAAAGGCAGGTAAATAGCAAGATTTGCTGAGGATATGGAGACATGGGAATCCTTACACAGTACTGGTGGGACTGTCAGACGGTATAGCCATTCTGGAAAACAGCTTGGAAGTTCCTCAAGATGTTAAATATAGAGTTACCATCTGACCCAGCAATTCTATTCCTAGGTAGGACATTTCATTTCCAAGAGAAATGAAAACATCTGTCTACACAAAAACTCATACATGAATGTTCATAGCAGCATTTTTCGTAATAGCCCAAAAGTGGAAACAACCCCAACGCCCATGCATTGAAGAATGGATAAACAAAATGTGGTACAGCCATACAATGAAATATTTTTTGGCGATAAAAAGGAATGAAGTACTGATATATGCTACAGCACGGATGGGCCTCAGAAACATTGTGCTAAGTGAAAGAAGTTAATCACGAAAGACCACGCATTATATGATCCCATTGATACGAAACGCCCATCTGTAGAAACAGTAAGTAGATTAGTGGTTACTTAGGGCTAGGCAGTGGGTGAGGGGGTCGGTGGGGGGTAGGGATTGGAGGTAACTGAGGAGAGACTGCAAGGGCTTTCTTTCTGGGGTGATAAAAATGTTTGAAAATTAGATTGTGGTGATGGTTGCACGGCTGTGACTACACTAAGTCGTACACTTTAAACGAGTGAATTGTAGAGTATGTAAATTATATCTTTACGTATAAAATTATATCTTTAAAAAGCTGTTAAAAAGTAATGAATGTTACGGTGCATGGGTTCGGGGGGTGCAGGTTCCAGAGAAAGAAGAACCAACTGTACTTGTGGGAAATGGTCAGGAGACGCTTCCCAGAAGGATTGACTCTCGAGGTGAGTCTTGAAGGAGCAGATGTGACTTGAGATGGGAAAGGGCATTCTGGGGACACAAACAAAGCCAGGGAGGTGTGAGGGAGCTGAGAGGTGGTTTGATATGGCTGGAGCTGGGGTACATGGAAGGTTGGGGGGAGGAGGGAGGCAGGCGGGTGACGAAAGAAAGGCTTAAAACATGACGGAGGTCCTGGCGTAGAGGGCTTCTCACGTCACATTAGAGTTGGGCTTTAGTCTGCACCTTTTCTCTATGCATGAGGCTGTTGAGAGCAAAACTTACAAGATCTTGCTTGGTTCTTAATTACATGCTGTTTCTAGACCATGGGTCTTAGCCCTGTCTTTTGAAGACTGTGTAGCTTTTGAAAGTTGCCACCAGAAGGACACAAGTGGCCCTGGTCGTAAGGGAGGTCGTTCAAGCCTTGAAGGGTGGGGGAAGGAAGGCATGTGGGCGTGGGTGGGGTGGGGCGGGTGAAGCAGCCCCATCTACTCACTGCACAGCTGGCCCTCGTCTTCTCCCTGGGCACAGTCCCGGTGGAAGTCGCAGGCCTGCCCGAGCTGGAGGACGGTCCCGTTCCAGCAAGTGAAGGAGCTCTGCAAGGCCATCTTGGAGCCCGGCGATGTTCCTGGAGAGCACACAGAGACACACGACACTGGTCAGCTTGGGTGGCCCTGTGGGAAAGCTGCGGGGAGAGCATCCCTCCCACGCCATTCACATCTCAAGGGCTGAGACAACCCCATTTTAATCTGGCTGAAACCAGGGTCAACACCAGGAGGCTAAGAGGAAGTCAAAGCCCTAACCCCCCAGCCCCCTGGCTGCGATGTGAGTAGTAGAATGGCCCGAGGTTTGAGCCATGTTCCCCAACACTTTGGGGTCCTCCAACCCACGGCTTTAGTGTGCCAGGTGGACAGCTACAGGTGGAGTCTCATCTGCACATAGACAGCTTTCCCCTCAAGGTCAAATTTGGGGTACCAACAGGCATGTCTGGTCCAGTATATCGTCCCCATGCTCTTGACCCCAGATTCCACCACTGGAGTGACCAAAACACACAGCACTTTCTGTTTTGAAACGAAAAGAATGCCATCGTAAGAGCAGGGCTCTGGGCCCTGGATCGGCTCCTCCATGAATGGCTGTGTGATGCTGACCCTGTTCCTTCTCTTTCTGGCCCCCTGTCTCCCCATCTACAAAAGGAGGGGTTTTGATGGTATTTCCAAGGTCTTGCCCAGTTCTGAAATTCTTAGGTAAGTCATATTATCCAGTGGAGGAAGGGAGAGAGGGCAATTTAGAGCGACCATATTAGCAGATATTTGCTTTTGTCTCAAGAATGATGGGTTATGATAATTTATTAACCTGTGACCTCAGAGAGCCAAGCTTCTTCAGCTGGCCTGGCCCAGCATGCCTACTGAATGGATCCCTTGCCTGAGGACCACCTAGCAAGGGCCTGGCTGGTGTTTCTGACTGTGCCTCCTGATACCCAGCCTCGGTTAGTATGGGATGGGGGAGCCTCTAGGCCCCTGTGGAGGTGAGCAGGCAGGGCCCACCTGGGATGACCTCCTATCCCCACCCCCCAGGTCTGGCGGCCTTGCTCTCTGTCCTATTTCCTAGCTCTATCCCGATGGTAGCTGGTGCCTCAACAGTCTACCCACCCCCATACTACCTACCTCAATGCTCAGCTGGGTGGTGGAGAGGAGGAACCAGGACCCTCACTTGGCCAAGCCCCGCAGCTTCTCAGGGCTTCACATGAGGGGGGGGCTTCTTTAACCCGGGCTGTGAAATTAGACTCTTTACTGAATTTTATTTTAATAAAACCTTACAGCTGATTGTGATGTGGGACTCTCCAGGTTAGATGATCTTTAAAATTCCATGATTTTCTGGTTCCCAACAGCGCTCAAACTAACATCAAGTCCAGCCTCTTCACTTCTAGAATCCCTCTGCATACCTCAGCCCATCTGGTTCTGTAAAGAAGCCAGGCAAGTCTTAATAGTGTCCATTTCCTAAGTGGGGAAATGGAGTCAGAGTGGTTAAGTGACTTGCCTAAGGTCACACAGCTGATAAGTGGGATTTAGACCCAGCTTGTCAGACTGCAAAGCTGGCCTCGCCATCTCATGGAAGGTGGGTGTTGGTGGTGGCCCTGGGCCCTCTTTCACAGGCTAGTCCATATAAGGCTCAATTTGTCAGCTGATGGCGGATGGCTACCTGGCATTGTCAGACCAGCCTCCAGCCTGGCTGGGCGCTCTCAGTAGCTCCTGGGCGTGGGAGACACAGGCCCTTCTTCCTTCAGGGAATCACATCCAAACCCTTTAACCTGTTCTTAAAGGTCCTTTGTGATGTGGGCCCAAATTTCCTTTCCTGTCTCACCTCTCTCTGTCTCTCCCCATGAACGCTGTGCTCTAGACCCATCTGGCATTGGTTCGCTGCAACCTGGCGCTAGAACACACGTGTATGCTCCCATCTTCTCCACTAAGCTGCTTCAGTCTCTGGGTGTTCCCCGCCCTAGCCAGTGCCTGGCCCCTGGGAGGGTTCACAAAAACCCTGCACGTGAGGTTATGCTTCTGTGGCTGGCTGAATAATGCTGTGTCCCACCTCTGCCCCAATACCCATATCCTAATCCCCCAAACCTGTGAATATGTTACTTTATGTGGTGAAAGAGACTACTGGTGTGATCAAGTTAAGGATCATGAGGTGGGAGATTATCCTGATTATCCAGGCGGGCCCAATATAATCACAGGGTTCTGATAAGAGGGTGACAAGAAAGTCAAAGTACGAAGTAGCCCTGGTGATAGCAGCAAGAGTTTGGAGTCATGTGAGGAAGAGGTCAACGTATTTAGGAGAATAAGAAAAAATTCTCCTTCACTTTTGCTTGGTGATTTCTAGTTTCCAAAGTATTTTTTCTTATGCCTTTTGTACATGATCATGAAATATAGTTAGGACCTTACGGCCCTCATTCCCAGCCCGACCGAAGAAAACGTGAGCCAAATAAAACGCCAGTAAAGACTTCCTCAACTTGGAAACAAATGTAAGCTGTGCCCTGTTTTATTCACACCTTATGATTAGGCCTTGTTTCTCATCGTGTGTTTGCACGAACACATGCACGTTTCATATACCAATTACTTGTCATTCCCCAAAGAGCTTTTACGTTTACAGTTTCTTTTACTTTCCTTCACTTGAAAAATATATGCCTATTGTCTAAAGTTCAAAACCAGGGTGAAAATCAACAAAACAATGCCCAGAATCCCACTATCCAGAGGTTGTCATTGTTTACATCTCGGTAGATTTCTCTTTTGTTTATTTTGGCCTGTGCTTCAAAGGTGTGTATAGTTGTGGCACATATGTATGTTGCTTAAATTAATTAAGATTGTATCACAAGCTTTTCCGAGGGCTTAAAAAGTCCTCATAAGAATACTTTTTAATGGCTATAATACGACGTGATATGTACCATAATTTATTTCAACATCAGTCAATGACTGGATTGTTAGATTGTTTATAATAACACTTTGAAGAGTTTCTTTGAGCATAAACTTTCGCCTGCTTTTCAGATTATTTTCATAGGATAGAGTCCCAGAAGTGGAATTACTGAATCAAAGGGTATAAACATTTTAAAGGCCCTTGATACATATTGCCAAATTGCTTGCTAGAAGTTAATCCAATTTACACTCTCACCAGCTGTGTTCATACATGCATGTTCCTCTTACTACATCCTGGCCAACCCTGAATATTATCATTATTTTTAACTAAAAGTATCTCCCTGCTGTTTTACTTGAATTTCTTTGATTGTGAGGGTGAATATTTTTTTCCACGTGTTATTAGCTTTATTTCACTCTGATTTTTAGGGAATTTCCCACTTCCTTTTGCCAATTTATCTGCTAGGGTATTCATGTTTTCCTGTTGAATTGTACGAGATTATTAATAAGGATGTGAAACTATTTATTACATTTTCACATTTCCCCCCAGTATTTTACGTGTATCTTCATTCTGTTTATAATGATATCTAGGAGTTTAAAATTTGTACGTAATCCAGGGGCTTCCCTGGTGGCGCAGTGGTTGAGAGTCCGCCTGCCGATGAAGGGGACGCGGGTTCGTGCCCCGGTCTGGGAGGATCCCACATGCCGCGGAGCGGCTGGGCTCATGAGCCATGGCCGCTGAGCCTGCGTGTCCGGAGCCTGTGCTCCGCAACAGGAGAGAAAAATTGTACGTAATCCAAACCTATCCATGTTTTCCTTGGTGATTTCTTCTTCTTCTTTTGCGCCTTAGAGAATTTGTTCCATGTGGGGTTGGTAGGTGTGTGGATCGCCTTTCGTAGTCTTTGGTTTGCTCTCTCATTGCTAAGGTTGCCCTCTCATCCAATTCTTTCCCCATCCATGGACCGTCCTTTCCCCTGGGCTGCCAGAGCACATTACTTCTTCTCGCAATTAACTTGGCAGACATTCTGCTGTTATATTATAACCAGCCTTTTGGATGCCTGTCTTCCTCACCAAACTCTAAGTGACTGGAAGGGAGGGATCAAGTCTTAGCTTCGTGAATCTATAACAGTACCTTGTATAGAGGTCTCCCCACCCCAATATCTGGGACTTGAACGTCACTATGTATTAGCCATTGAAGGCATCATCATGCCCATTTTATAGTTGAGAATACAAAGGCTCAGAGTGGTTACACGGATTGCTGGAGAGATTGGTGGAAACCCACATTTTCACATCTTGTTCTCTATCCTTTGTACCGTGTCTGTCTATGGGGTCCCCCCTCCCCAGGTGATGAGTGTCCTCAGGAGTGGTGATACTGGGTATGAAAGGGCAGGGAGTCAGTATCCCTGCCCTTTACTCCCAAACCTGGACAAAGAAGGGGTCCAGTCGTGGGAGGGGCGTGCTGCTTCCACTCTGGATGCCGCAGTGTTTATCCCCAGGACCTCTCTGTTGCACAGCCACAGCCCAGAGAAGCCAGCCCCTTAGGCCCTGCTTCTACCTGCCCCTCCCTACCTCCTCTCCCTGGCTGGAGACATACAGCCTCCTCCATACCACAGGGAACTTTATGCTTGCGAGAGATTCAATTAGATGGATGCCTAGTACTCTGATCTCTTCTACCAGCCCAAACTCAAAACTAATGAAGCACAACAAAAAACAACTGCTCTGTCTTCTCCAGTTCTTTTTTTTATGGGGCCCATAAATTCCAAGGAGGAAAGTACCTTTGGTGAATGGTTTTAATCAACGGCCTGAGTTTCTGAAACAGCATCCTTTCTGTGGTTGTGAAATGATTGTTCTGGCTTGTGGAATAGGGTAACCTGAGGCCCTGGATGCTCACAGCCTGCTCCAAAGCAGCAAGGAAGGGGCGGAGCTTAGACAAGAAGATCCAGCACCCACTTTCTGTTGGCACATCCTGATGCCTCCCAGCCACTGAGTGCCTGTGATTCCTGGAAACCACTGAAACACCAAATGCCCTAATCACAGAAAGATTAGGGAGAGCTAAGATCAAGCCACTCTGGGGAGAACTGGTGCCTGGGATCTTTTGTTAGCAAGGGTCTTCTGTATGGAAATTTATTTATTACCTTTGAAAAGGTAGTTCCTCCCAGAATAACAATATAAGTCACTGGGGGTAGTAAACTGTCACCATTCCTTACCTTTGTACAGCATTGTAAGAGCTTACAATGTGCTTTCCTAATCCTTCTCTCTTTGAACCTCATAAAAAACTGGTAGAATAGTTATTATTATTCCCATTTGATTAATCAGAAGACTGAGGATTCAAGAGATTAAATAATGGAGAGAGAAATGCTTTCTAAACAGTAAGGCACTACAAAACGCAACCAGTTACTTGCTAGGTGCTTTGCCTGAGGTCTCACAGCTAGTAAACCACAGGGAAGGCCCAGAACCTGGACAGGTGATCCCGGGTGGGGCTCTTCTCCCATCACTTGGATTGGATCGCCTTCTGGAGCAGCACACTGACGGCCCAGCGAGTCACTTGGGAAGTTAGAAATACTGTTGATGTTCAGGGCCCACCTGGACCAATGAAACCAGTATCTTTGGAGGACTGGCCCTTGGCACTGGTGGTTTTAAAAGCTCTGGGGATGATTTTCATGAGCAGAGGGTTGAGAACCACTTCCTTGGAGGGCTGGTGGATTTGCCCCTGAGCACCTATGTGTCTTAGGTGGGTCTTTTACCTCTTGGGTTCTCCACTGCCCCCTGGTACAATGAGGGGGTGGTCTCGAACCCAACCTCCAAGACCCCTTCCATCTTCGACATCCTGATTCTGGGGTTCTGAGCAATGGTTGTTTGTGGCTCTCTGTTTATAGGGTTGACCTGATATAGTTTGTGTCGTCTTTATTAATGCTGACCATTTAATGACTTCCTTGGAGCCTGCTGCCAAGTCACTCACCCACCAAGCTTCCCTGGTTTCCTCATGTTGGCTTTTCCTGTCTCAGTCATCTGTCATTTGCATCCTGGAACATCTCTCCTGAAACAGCATGCCACTTGCTTGCCCATTTATCTCCTCTGGGTGCAGCAGAAATCAGTTCAGATTTGCACCTGAGAAACGTGTGGCCCAGGTCAGGTTACATGAACCGCTCGCTATTTGACACCATGGGTGACTCACTGGCTTCACTCAGCTGGGAGTGATTCCTTCTCCCTAACTGTGCATTCACAACAGAAACCCACACATAGTCCCCTCCTTCAATCATGTCTTGGAGATTTGATGCTACAAAATCTACACAACTCTCCTAACTCAAACTTCTTTTTTTTAAATAAATGTCAAGTTTTAGCGCATTTAATTAACTTTTAATTATGGTGATTTATGTGGCATTAAAAAAGGCACATTTGTATCAGCTTTCAGGCCAGCTCCCACCTGCTTGCTCTTGCCTAACTGATGACACTCATTAAAGGGGGAAAAATTGAGTGCTGCATCAGTGAGAAGGGGGTCTTGCTCTTAATTAAAGAGAAGGGGAGATGACGTGTGGGAGGAGGCTGACTTCCACAGCATGGGGTGGTCAGGAGTGGGGCTGGAGCCCAGAGGCTGGGCCAGGCTCCCAGTGGAAACTTACTTACTGTTTCACCGGATGAGGAGAATCAGGTGCTCAAGGGTAAACAAGCCCAGAGACATGAAAATGGATGGTGACATGATGAGGACGTAGCCACAGTGCTCACAGGCTAACAGCCGCCGCCTCTGCGCTGACGTTAATGGGGCTGTTGGAAGGTCTGAGAACTGTGTAAATTAAGCCTGGCAGAGACCAGTCCTGCTGAGGGCTTTGGCCTCATAAATTGTAGTGTGGACAACCTCATTAAAGAACTGGCATCTTGGGTTCCTACTCAAAATATAAATCGGTGAGGAGAGGGCCCGGCTACAGAGGGCCCAGCGGGCTGGGTGAGGAAGTGCTGTGCTGGAAGTCTGGAGAGCTGGTTTGAGGCCTCGCCTTTTGCCACGAGGCCTCTGGGCCCGTGAGCAGGTCAGTCCTCTGGGCCTCAGTTGCCTCGTTTGTAGACTCTCTGCAGCCAGCCACTCACATTGACCACCGGCTTAGGCTACTGCCTTGATGGTGCGTCTGTAGAACCCTCTGCATCAGTCACATGGAGCTTGGAAATCAGGCTGCTTCCAGGGTCCCACTGCAGACCTACAGAGTCAGAACATCTCGGGGAGACTCTGGATCCAGCATGTTCCACAAGCTCCCTGGGTGAAAACTGGGTGCACCAAAATCTGAGGACCTCTATTGTTAGGGAAATTAACAACAGATCTTCAGTTCCTTCTCCCCTTGGAAGAATCCCAAGCCTTCCAGCGCCACCCTGTCTCTCACTGTGACAATTCCTTCCTTGGTCCAGAGTTGTCAAGAGTTCCTTTCATGCCTAGATTCCATTTCTGTTATGACTCCAGCAGGCCCAAGGCACCACTTTGTTAGTTTGTGTTGAAGAGACCCCTAAGGTGCAGAGAAACTAACACTAGCTTCCAGTCTTCTCTTCTGCTAGCCAGTGGTGTGAACCCTGACACAGCTCACAGGCTTCTCTCTTCTGTAAGTTGGAAAGGCTATCTAAGTTACAGGATTTTTGTGAGGATCAAATGACACTGGGTACATAAAACAGTATGTGGGGTTCTTATGAGCCAATTTTAGAGAGTGTCCCAAGGAGTTTGGAAGAACTGGCCATGGAGGTTGGGTGGGAAATGGTCAATGGAAGGGTTGGACAGGCCAAATTTTGGGGACAGAGAGTACCTTTGGGGATCCCTCACATCACACAGTAGAGGTGACGATCTACAGGGCCAGACCTTTTCAGCAAAGCAGTGGCAGAAACAAACCCAATAGTAATTTGCAACATAAATAATACCTATGAAGAGTAATTGCAATGATGAATTTTCAAGATTATTTGTCTCTGGAGTCACCCCTACCACCAGGGTTAGCTTTCTGAGCCCAGCTCCTTTCGGGTCCGAATCCAAACCTTTGCTGGTTTCCATGGGATTCAGTCCAAATTGAGGCTTAGCACACCGGGAACAGCCCACTTTCCCAGATCACTGTGTTCCTTTGCATCTTCAGCTCAAGACCATGACTTGCAGTTTTTTGAACACGCAGCCACGGCTTCAGCCTTTGTGTAAGCCGACTGGATGGGCTAGCATCATCTCCTCCATCTGAGCAACTCCTCCTAACTCAGATGTAACTTTCCCCAGCTGCTTGTTCTTCTCTCTTGAAGGAAGACATGTGCCTCCCTCTGGAGTGCTCTGGCAAGTGCTATACCCCTGTAACTGTGAACTCATCTCTCCCATTGGGCAATTATGTCTGCATTGCTAGCTTCTCCCACTAAATTCTAAATTCTTTGAGGCAGGGGGTCGGTCGTACTTATATCTCCTGGAGAGTGCCTGGCACATGGCAAGCGCTAATGAACGTATGTTGAAAAAGTACAAAATAGATCACCAAGTTTAAGGAGAACAGGGTGAGGTAGAACTTCCTTGCATTCTGGAAACTGCTAATTCCTTTAGGTTACACTGCAGCAATTCCACACACACATCCCCCCTCAGCCAAATCCCATTCAAGCTTTTACAATTATTGAACGAATATGTTCAGAGCTTCTACTAAGAGCCTGGGGTTAGAGTAGTGAACAGAAGGTGACATGGGTGACTTTGTTTGATAGGTGGGCCATGGGAGTCCTCTCTGGGGAGGAGATATTTGAGCTGATACTGAAGGATAAGAGAAGACAGCTGTGTGAAAAGGATGTGGAGGAGTAGGGAGCGCACTGCCGGCGGTGGGAAATGACGCTAATGATCTAGGAACCAAGCAAAGGCCAGTGTGGCTCAAAAAGTCACAAAGGGTTGGGTCATGAAGAGTCACTGGGGAGGGAGGTAGAGGCCCAGTTGGGCAGGATTTTGCAGCCTGTGAGGAGGGGTGTGAATTTTGCTTAAAGGCTTCAGGCAAGAGACTGAAAATAACGTCATTGATTTTTTTTTTTTTTTTTTGGCGGTACGCGGGCCTCTCACTGCTGCGGCCTCTCCCGTTGCGGAGCACAGGCTCCGGACGCGCAGGCTCAGCGGCCATGGCTCACGGGGCCCAGCCGCTCCGCGGCATGTGGGATCTTCCCGGACCGGGGCACGAACCCGCGTCCCCTGTATCATCGGCAGGCGGACTCTCAACCACTGCGCCACCAGGGAAGCCCTGTCATTGATTTTTAAAGAGGTCATTCTGAGCGATTTAGGGAGAATGGATTAGAGAGGGCAATAGAAGTGGGAAAACCAGTTCATAGACCATTGTGAGCGACCAAGCAGGTGATGAAGGCAACTTGCCTGAGCCTGCTGGTGGTGGAGCTGGTAAGAAGTGGGTGATGTGAGCTTCGTGTTGGAGGTGACCCTGACAGGACAGGCTGATGGCCTGGAGGTGAGGCTGAGGGAGAGGGGACATCAAGGATGGTGCTAGGGTGAAAGCATGGCTGCCAGCTGATACGACAGAGCTGGTTTCAAAATCCCAGTTCCTCAGGGTCGGTGTCCATATAAACTTACGAAGAACCACAAGGACTCCTGCAGGCCATCAGTAGGAAAGCAGTATGTGTTTCATTTCTGCGGTTGAGCTCTCCTAAAAACTTAAAAATTTTCTCTTTGTAGTCTCAATACCCCTTGATTTTGTTTCATGGACCTTTCCCCAAGGTTTCTCTATGTGACATTTATCTTCATTACTTTGCTGAAAAGACAAAGCAATAATTTTATTTTTAATGTTATAAATGACCTCGGTGCACATTTACCATTAATCTCCCTAAAAAGCGATGACATTTAACCATTCTGCACCACAGCTCCCCATATACTATGTCATTTTCTCCTCTTGTTTGTTCAGTAAACAATGAACAATTCCAGCTGCACCTTGGAGAATTAATACTAATCACAAACAAATTACATCTACAACTGAGACCACTGGAGGGACTGTGCAGATTACACAGTGGAGAAGGCTGCCTGGGATGGAGAGCGAGGGGGAGTAGGGATCATTCAGACTGGAGGAGCAGAGATAGGAATGCTGATTAGGAGGAGTGGTCCCGTG
This sequence comes from Platanista minor, assembly GCA_004363435.1. Taxonomy (NCBI): domain Eukaryota; kingdom Metazoa; phylum Chordata; class Mammalia; order Artiodactyla; family Platanistidae; genus Platanista; species Platanista minor. The sequence continues at coordinate 31,992 of RJWK010017452.1, forward strand.
AGGCACCTCCACAGAAGGGAGTCGGGTAGATTCGACTTCTTGAAGACAGATGGGAGGTCATCTTGCCTCCATTCCATCCATGGAAGCCATGGTGGAAGGAACAGCTGCTTGATGAAGAGACAAGATAGCCATTGGGTGCTGATGCAGGTATCAGTCACGATGAGAATAACTACCACCCTCACCATTCACTGAGTGCTTATCATCTTCTACGGACTGTATTAAAGGCTTTCTGCACATTATTTTATTTAGACCTACAGCAACTCTATGAAGTAGTTATTATCTCCAATTTACTGAGAAGGAAACTGGGACCCAAGGTCATAGAGACAGATTTTATGACTCTGAAGCCCATGATCTTAATCAATATGCTAGACCTACCAGGTGGAAAAGGCCATGTTAGAAGCCCCAGAAACAAACAAGAGGGAGGCTGGCAGACTGCAAGCAAGTGGAGTGCCAGAGAGAAGGTGAGCAGTAGGCTGGAGACAGAGGCCCCATAGTCTTGGGAATGTGGAGGGGTGGAGGGTGAGGCTGGCTTGGATTCTGGACTGGCTTCTGGCCCCTCAAGTGCAGGTCAAATGTTTTTAGGGGAGTGATGTACCAGGTAGGTGCTAAGGCAGGGTCCAGGCATAGGGGAATAAGATAGGACTTGAATATCAGAATTCACAGTTTATCCCCTGGGCTGGACAAAAATGTCATCTCTACCAGAGGCTTTTGGGGTCAAAGGAGATAGCTATGGAAAAGTACTCTGTAAACCAGTGAGTGTAGCAAATGATTAAGATTTTATTTTTATTATTAACCACCTGACATTCCCATAGGATCTCACCGAAACAACAAGAGGCTCACTCCTCACCCCCTTTGTCTTTACTGAAATGTCACCTTCTCAGTGAGGCTTTCCCTGGTGACCTGATCTAAAATCTCTCCCCTGACCCCACCCTAGACATTTCCTGTCTCCCTTCCCTGCTGTATTGTTTCTCCTTGCTACTTACAATTGGGCAATATACAATACGCTTACTAGTTTTGTTGATAGTCTTTCTCCTCCACTAGCATTAAGAGGATGGAGAGCTTAGTCTGTGTTTTCACTGCTGAATCCCCAGTTCCTAGAACAGTGCCTGACATCTAGTGGGCTCTCAATAAAAGTTTGTTAAAAGAATGGGTTATATACGCTCTTCAGTAAATAACTTTGGGCAGTGGTTTCAGAAGCAGGACTTATGTTTTACTCACAATTTAGAATATGTATTTTTGAGAAAAGGCATTTCACTGAGGAGGACTTCATGTAGTCCCAGCCCCCATGGCTCCATGTGTACATAGTTGGGATTTGTCTATATAAAAACCAAATCATGTAAGAGGCTCACTGCAGTGATTGTGGCCTGCTCCGTCTAAAGACCTCACTCAGTGCTGCCAACCCAGTTCAGGACGATGGCTGCACACTCACATGTACAGTGAAGCACTAACTGGGGAAGGCGGGCTGTTGAGGAAGCTGCAGCAGGCGTGGGCTACTGGGACCTTGCCACATGGGGTGGGAGGAAAGAAGTGATGGCCGATTCACAGTAAGTAGCGAGAGGCTGAGACACTGTCAGAAAGTACTTTCCATTCCAGGCTCAAAACTAAGAGGGAGGCTGGGACCAGGACCCAAGCTGTGAATGTTCAGTGTTCTAGTCAGAGTCAAGATGAAGCAAAGCTTTCCTTGGAGGAAAGGTGAAAAGCTTCTGTGTTATTCATTTAGGTACGCAAAGAAATCTGGAAAGGGGGTAGAGTCTCCTATGAAAAGATCAAGGTCACTTGTTTATCTAGGAGTCAAGAATCTCTACATTTTTTGGTTCTTAGTTGTCTTCTAAGACTCTCATGTTGGGGTCTGACCTTCTCAGAACCACAAAATTGGGAGAAATCTAATGAAGAAGGAAAGCTGGATGACAGGCAGGTAAGAAGGTTAAAAAAATAATAAGAAGGGGGCTTCCCTGGTGGCGCAGTGGTTGGGAGTCCGCCTGCCAATGCAGGGGACGCGGGTTCGTGCCCCGGTCCGGGAAGATCCCGCATGCCGCGGAGCGGCTGGGCCCGTGAGCCGTGGCCGCTGAGCCTGCGCGTCCGGAGCCTGTGCTCCGCAACGGGAGAGGCCACAACAGTGAGAGGCCCGCGTACCGCAAAAAAAAAAAAAAAAAAAAAAAAAAGAAGAAGAAGAAGGAGAAATAATATTCAACGGGTACCTACTATGTACCAGCCATTTTTTTGTGTGTATTATCTTTCAGTTGATTCTTTGAATGGACATAAGTGAAATACATAAGAAGATGCGTGATTTAAAATGGTTACCATAAAAAGGTGGAAAATAGCAAGTGTTGGCAGG
>RJWK010017453.1:0-15969 GCA_004363435.1 Platanista minor
ATAGCACAGGGAGATCAGCTCGGTGCTTTGTGACCACCTGGATGGGTGGGATAGGGAGGGTGGGAGGGAGGGAGACGCAAGAGGGAGGAGATATGGGAACATATGTATATGTATAACTGATTCACTTTGTTATAAAGCAGAAACTAACACACCATTGTAAAGCAATTATACTCCAATAAAGATGTAAAAAAAAAAAAAAGGCCCTTCCTAGTTTGGCTGTCTGCTGATGCTGATTTCATCTCCTACCACTCTGCTGGTTACTCTCGCTGTTCCAGGAAAGGTTGCCTTCCTGCTCCTTTTACACCTCAAGCCAAGTCACCCACTGCCCCAGAGCTTATGCACGTGCGTTCTCCATGCTTGGAACACCCTTGAAATATCCACACGGTTCACTCCCTCACTTCTTTCAAGTCTCTGCTAAAATGTCACTTTATAAAATAGCAACACTAGTCCTTCAATCTCTGGAATAGAGGTACAATTATATCTTAGTTAGTACCACTGTCAATTCAAGTCACTCTTTTTCTCATTGTGCCATCTGGCTATATTCAAGTAGCAAATCTTATAGTTCAGAATTTCCTTTAGTATCATTTGATTGTAAGTATCTGTATTTTGTCAGTGTCTTAAGATGTTTCATTGAATATGTAACTTAGATTAGGAGTTACTTTCTCTTTGCACATTGAAGATTTTATTCCACTGTCTTTAATATTCAGTGTTGCTTTTTAAGAAGTCAGCCTGTATCTTTTCTGATTTCTTTCTTTCTTTTTTTTTTCCAGTGTCCTTGTGGTGAATGTAGATGTGGTCTACTTTTATATGCCCCACTTGGATTTTGTTGTTTCTTTTTGTTTTTTAAATAGGGCTTCCTGGACCTCAGGATTTAATATCTTTCAGTAATTCTGGAAAATTCTGAGTCCATTATTTTTTGCAACATTGTCTCTCCCCCATTTTCTCTAGTCTCTTCTTCTGGAATTTTAATTAGGCATGTGTTAGATCTTATTAGTCTAACTTCTATAGCTCTTAATATCTCTTTATATCTTCAGATTGAATTCTGGATAATTTCTTTAAATTTTTCTTTGAGTTCACAAATTCTCTCTTCAGTTACATCTCATATGCTGTTAAATACATCAACTGAGTTTTCAATAATGAATTGTATTTCTTGAAGCTTTATTTTTAGAAATTCTTTGAAGTTTGAGTTGAAGGTGAGTACTCCAAAGAATATTTGTTTCTTTTTGCCTGTACTCTGGGTGCATTATTAACTTGGTAACACTTTAAATTAAATTTCCTACTCAAGTGTTCTTGACCACCCACCACATACAGTGTGAGTGGTTATGAATTCTCAGGAGACAATTTATTCTCTTTTTACACAGTGACAAGGACTAGACAGGCAGTTCCTTGGCTGTTCCCTCCCTGCTTTCAGGTTTGGGAATTCCTGACTTTCCTGCAACATTAGCAATGTGTTAATTTTGAAAATATGTTAGCCAGCATATCAATGTTATTTCCATCACTTATTTCACTTTAGTGACTTCAGTCCGGAACAGAACAATATGAGAAACACATGCAGTTATTACATATTTTTAAATGATTTGTTCCCTCTCGTGATGGCATCTATCATATATTTAACTGTTAATCTTTTAACTTTCAATGATATCTTCTTGAATAATTTATTACTTAAAAAAGTTTTCATCTGACTCTTCCAACAGTTCTATTTCAATGAAACACCTGTTTGAAGTGTTGGTTTTTCTTCTCTGGCTTGCTGGTATTACTAAGGCAAGATCTTATTTTCCATTTCCTGCTCAGACCTCAGGCTCTGCATGCACTAACCTATAATTACAGGTCAAGTGATTAGGGTCTCTTGTACAGTGGCAAATCTACAAGGCGGAAAGTTTCCACTCTTGTGGGCTGGTGCTGAACCAACTGGCAATCTGTCAACATCTAGCTGAAGCTTGGAAGTAAGTCTCTCTTCTCCCAGATCTCCCTGGGTAAAAGCCAGGACTCTTTCCTAGCCTCAGGGGCTAGGAGCAACTCATCTCTTGGGTGAAAGTCTCCTCCACATTATTTGTCATTAGCTGGATTAATTCAACCCTCACAAAAGCAAGCAAACAAACACACACATAAACAAGTACATGTAGCTCTTTCCTAAAGGGATTCATAGGTTTCCCAGTACAGTCTTTCACTGGGAACCCTGAAACTGGGAACTTTGCTTTATGCATACTCAAAACAGGAGACCGAGAGTGCCTTTCCTGTCAGAGACCCTGGAGCCTGCAACCTCAAGGACCCTATGCAGGTGCTTCCACTTACCTACTCCAACTTTTTTCTTGTTTGGAGAAGTAGTTGAAAGCGGGGGTTGAGAGGGGAAGTTTGGGGACTTGGGCTCAGTTGCCCATCTTTCTCACAATGCCTTTCGAATCACATGTCTACTGTTAGGGACAAGGAGGATCTGTCTCATCTGAAAGACTTGAACTAAGAGTGCCAGAGAGGTGGTTTGCTAAGGGAAAATTAGAGTGCTGTTATCAAAAGGAGGAAACACATAGGATGGGAGGGTATAAACATCTGATATCTCCTATATTGTAGGACCTATAAGCCTTACACACAGTAGATATACATAGATTGAGGATTATTAAAAAATATGTAATTTAATTAAATACCAAGAATAGAATTCCATCTGGTTACATATTGTAAATTGTTAATATGGTTCTCAAATAAGAATATGCTTGTCTTAGTTAGGATGTTTTTCACTGCAATTTTAGAATCCTAATGAAAAATGATTTACCTGCTATGGAATATTATTAGTTCATGTAGTTGAAAATCCTTAGATAAGGAGGACTTCAGATTTAACACAATCACGATTTTGGCTCTGTTCCTCTCAGAGGCATTTGCTTCTGCTTTTCTGTCTCTGTGTTAGCAATTTCCTCATGCTGACTTTCTTCTTGGTCAAAAGATGGCTTCCAGCTATAACATGGACAACATACTTTCTTTCTCACATTGAGACATTGAGGTGGGGATGGGGAGGGGGAGAGAGAAAGAGAAAGATCTTCTTATGGCTCTTTAAGATCAAAGAATTTTCTCAGAAGCTTTCAGCAACATTTTCTTTAATTTTCATTGGCCAGAATTGGGTAATACAAACATTTCTTTTTTAATAGCTTTATTGATTTATAATTGACATATGATAAACAACATATATTTAAAGTATACAATTTGATAAATTTTGACATATGTATACACTATGCAGTCATCACCACTACCAAGATAGGGACCATATGCATCACTCCCAAACGTTTCTTCAATGACCTTCTGTAGTCCTTCATTCCCAACTCCCGCCATCTCTAAGCAACCACTACTTTCTACCATTATAGATTTGTTTGCATTTCCTAGAGTTTTATATACATGGGATAATTCAGCATGTACACATTTTAAAATCTGGTTTATTTCATTCAGCATGATTTTCTTGAGATTTATCCATGTTCTAGTGTGTATCAAAAGTTCATTTCTTTTTAAAGCTGAGTAGGATTTTGTTGCATGGATATACCATGACTTACTTATTCACTCCTCTGCTGATGGACATTTGGGTTGTTTCCAGTTTGGGGCTATACAAATAAAGTTGCTAAAACATTTGTGTATAACTGTGTGTATAGATATATACTTTCTTTACTCATGGGTAAGTACCAGGAATGAAATGGCTGGAGCATATGTTTGGCATATGTATAACATCTTAAGAAGCTGCCATCTGTTCTCCCAAACAGGTTACTTTATTTTATCTTCCCATCAGCTTATGAGACTTCTAGTTCAATCATATTCTTTTCTTAAATTAATTAATTAATTAATTAATTAAAAAATTTTTAGCTGTGTTGGGTCTTCATTGCTGCGTGCGGGCTTTCTCTTGTTGCGGCGATCAGGGGCTACTCTTCTTTCTGGTGCATGGGCTTCTCATTGCAGTGGCTTCTCACTACAGTGGCTTCTCTTGTTGTGGAGCATGGGTTCTGAGTGTGTGGGCTTCAGTAATTGTGTCATGTGGGCTTCAGTAGCAGTGGCTCGCAGGCTCTAGGGTGCAGGCTCAGTAGTTGTGGTGCACAGGCTTAGTTGCTCCGTGGCATGTGGGATCTTCCCGGACCAGGGATTGAACCTGTGTCCCCTGCATTGGCAGGTGGATTGCTTACCACTGCACCACCAGGGAAGTCCCTGGGAAGCTGATTCTTAACCACTGTGCCGTCTGGGAAGTCCCTCAATCATATTCTTGCAACACTTGGTATAAACAGTCTTTTTAATTTTAATCATTCTAAATGATATGTGTGGTGGTATCTCATTGCGATTTACTTCGCATTATCCTAATGTCTAATGATAATGTTAATCTTATCATATGCTTATTTTTCATTTGATGTAATGTATGTTCAAATATTTTGTCCATTTTCAGTGTGTTGCTTTTTATTATTGAATTTTGAATTTGTTGTAATTTCCTTCTAGTTTGTGAAGCTTATCTTTCATCCTCTTTTGAAGAACAGAAGTTTATAATTTTGGTGAAGTCTTATTTATTTATTTATTTACTGTATTGCGGTTTTGGTGTTGTATCCAAGAACTCTCTGCTTAATTTAGACTTACAAAGATTTTCTCCTATGTTTTCTTCTAGAGCTTTTGTAGTTTGAGGCTTTAAATTTAGATCTATGATACGTCTTGATTTGAAAAAATATGTATATCTAATTTTTCCAGGATTATTTATTGAAAAGACTACTTTCTCCACTGAACTGCCTTTACAGCTTCTCAAAAAACAATTGTCTCTATGTGTGTGAATCTACTTCTGGACTCTATTTTTTTTCCCATCGATGTTTTTTCTAACTCTATGATAATAGCACACTTAAAATTTTTGAATTACTATAGCTTTATAATAAATCGTGAACTTAGGTAGGGTTAGCCTTCTGATTTTCTCCTATTTTTTCAAAGTTGTTTTGGCTATTCTAGGTTCTTCGCATTTTGGTATGAATTTTAGAAGCAGCTTGTCAATTTCTAGAATAAGTACTCTAGGATTCTGGATTACATTAAATCTTCAGGTCAGTTTGGAGAGAATTGGCATCTTAATAATAACGAGTTTTTTGTCCCATAAATAGGGTATATATCTCCATTTATTTAGACAATCCTTAATACCTCTCACCAGTGTTTTATAGTTTTCAGTGTTTAGGACTTTAACATTTTTGGTCAGAGTTATCCCTAAGTATTTATATTTTTAATGCTAGTTAAATGGGACAGTATTTAATAAATTTTAATGTTTAATTTCAATTTTTCATTATTAGTATATAGAAATACAATTGAGTTTTTATTTATTGATCTTGTATTCTGCTACTTGTTAAGCTTACTTTTTAACTCTAGTAGTTTTTTTTAATAGTTTTTAAATGAATCTATTAAATCTATTATTAATCTATTATTCATGTCCTCTGTGAATAAAAATAGTTTTACTTTTTTCTTTAAACCTGCATGCCTTTTATTTACTGTTCTTGCCTGATTGCACTGGCTAGAATCACCAGTAGAGGGTTGAATAGAAGTGGTGAGGGCAGGCATCATTGTTTTGTTCCTGATTTTAAGGGAAAAACATCTGGTCTTTCACTATTAACTATGACGTCTGCTTTGTGCTTTGTAGATGTCCTCTAAGACACCTTAAGAAAGTTCTCTTCTATTCCAACTTTGCAGAGAATCTGTTTTTATACCATGAATAAGTATCTTATTTTATCAAATGCTTTCTCTGCATCAGTTGAGATGGTCATATGGTTTTTGTTTTTTAGTTTATTAATATATTGAAATACATTGATTTTTGAATGTTAAATGAGCCCTGCATTCCTGGGATAAATTTCATTTATTATATATCATCTTTTTTATATATTGTTGAATTCAATTTGCTAAAATTTTGTATAGAATGTTTGTATCTATGCTCATTAGAGATATTGTTCTGTAGTCTTCTTTTCTTATAGTGTCTTCTTGTCTGGTTTTGGCCTCAGAGTAATTATATCAGTTTAGAATGGGTTGATAAACAACACCTCCTCTTTTTTGTGTGTTTGTGTAGAATTGGTACTTAAAAAAAAAAGCTTAATTCACTTTATCAGTCATACCTTCTGGATCTGGAGTTCTCTTTTAAGAAGATTTTAGAGATTGGTTCAAGATGACAGAGTAGAAGGAGGTGCGCTCACTCGCTCTTGCAAGAGCACTGGAATCACAACTAACTGCTGAACAATCATCGACAGTAAAGCACTGGAACTCAACAAAAAAGATACCCCACATCCAAAGACAAAGGAGAAGCTGCAATGAGATGGTAGGAGGGGAGCATTCACAATAAAATCAAATCCCATAACTGCTGGGTGGGTGACTTGCAAACTGGAGAAAAATTATACCACAGGATTCCACCCACTGGAGTGAAGGGTCTGAGCCCCACGTCAGGCTTCCCAACCTGGGAGCCTGGCAATGGGAGGAGGAATTCCCAGAGAATCAGACTTTGAAAGTTCGCAGGATTTGATTGCAGGGCTTCGACAGGACTGCGGGGAAACAGAGACTCCACCTTGGAGGGCACACACAAAGTAGTGTGTGCATCAGGACCCTTCAGGGGGAAGGAGCAGTGACCCTATAGGAGAATGAACCAGATCTACCTGCTAGTGTTGGAGGGTCTCCTGCAGAGGTGGGGGGCAGCTGTGGCTCACTGCAGGAACAAGGACACTGGCAGAAGAAGTTCTGGGAAGTACTCCATGGCATGTGCCCTCCTGGAGTCCACGATTAGCCCCACCAAAGAGCCTCTAGACTCCAGTGCTGGGTTGCCTCAGGCCAAACAGGGAGGAAACTCAACCCCACCCATTAGCAGACAAGCGGATTAAAGTTTTACTGAGCTCTGTCCAACAGAGCAACAACCAATTCTACCCACCACCAGTCCCACCAGTCCCTCCCGTCAGGAAGCTTGCACAAGCCTCTTAGATAGCCTCATCCAGCAGAGGGCAGACAGCAGAAGCAGGAAGAGCTACAATCCTGCAGCCTGTGGAAAGAAAACCACATTCGCAGAGAGACAGACAAAATGAAAAGGCAGAGGACTATGTACCAGCTACAGAACAAGATAAAACCTCAGAAAAACAACTAAATGAAGTGGAGATAGGCAACCTTCCGGAAAAAGAATTCCGAATAATGTTAGTGAAGATGATCCAGGAGCTTAGAAAAAGAAATGGAGGCAAAGATCAAGAAGATGCAAGAAATGTTTAACAAAGACCTTGAAGAATTAAAGAACAAACACCTAGAAGAATTAAAGAACAAACAAACAGAGATGAGCAATACAATAACTGAAACACAAAATACACTAGAAAGAATCAATAGCAGAATAACTGAGGCAGAAGAACGGATAAGTGACCTGGAAGACAGAATGGTGGAATTCACTGCCATGGAAAAGAATAAAGAGAAAAGAATGAAAAGAAATGAAGACAGCCTAAGAGACCTCTGAGACAACATTAAACGCACCAAGCTTCACATTATAGGGGTTCCAGAAGGAGAAGAGAGAGGGAAAGGACCCAAGAAAATATTTGAAGAGATTATAGCCAAAAACTTCCCTAACGTGGGAAAGGAAATAGCCACCCAAGTCTAGGAAGTGCAGAGAGTCTCAGGCAGAATAAACCCAAGGAGAAACAAGCGAGACTCATGGTAATCAAAATGACAAAAATTAAAGACAAAGAAAAATTATTAAAAGCAACAAGGGAAAAACAACAAATAATATACAAGGGAGCTCCCATAAGGTTAACAGCTGATTTCTCAGCAGAAACTCTACAAGCCAGAAGGGAGTGGCACAATATATTTACAGTGATGAAAGGGAAGAATCTATGACCAAGATTACTCTACCCGGAAAGGATCTCATTCAGATTCGATGGAGAAATCAAAAGCTTTACAGACAAGAAAAAGCTAAGAGAATTCAGCACCACAAAACCATCTCTACAACAAATGCTAAAGGAACTTCTCTAAGTAAGAAACACAAGAGAAGAAGAGGACCTGCAAAAACAAACCCAAAACAATTAAGAAAATGGTAATAGGAACATACATATCGATAATTACTTTAAATGTGAATGGATTAAATGCTCCAACCAAAAGACACAGGCTCACTAAATGGATACAAAAACAAGACCCATATATATGCTGTCCACAAGAGAACCACTTCAGACCTAGGGACACATACACACTGGAAGTGAAGGGATGGAAAAAGATATTCCATGCAAATGGAAATCAAAAGAAAGCTGGAGTAGCAGTACTCATATCAGATAAAATACACTTTAAAATAAAGAATGTTACAAGAGACGAGGAAGGGCACTACATAATGATCAAGGATCAATCCAAGAAGATATAACAATTATGAATATCTATGCGCCCAACATAGGAGCACCTCAATACATAAGGCAAATGTTAACAGCTATAAAAGAGGAAATTGACAGTAGCACAATAATAGTGGGGGGGGCTTTAGCACCTCACTTACACCAATGGACGGATCATCCAGGCAGAAAATTAATAAGGAAACCCAAGGTTTAAATGACACAATAGACCTGATAGATTTAATGGATATTTATAGGACATTCCATCTGAAAACAGCAGATTACACTTTCTTTTCAACTGCTCATGGAACATTCTCCAGGATAGATCACATCTTGGGTCACAAATCAAGCCTCAGAAAGTTTAAGAAAATTGAAATCACATCAAGCATCTTTTCTGACCACAACACTATGAGATTAAAAATCAATTACAAGAAAAAACCCAAAAAAACCCCACAAACACATGGAGGCTAAACAATACATTACTAAATAAGCAAGAGCTCACTGAAGACATCAAAGAGGAAATCAAAAAATACCTAGAGACAAATGACAATGAAAACACGGTGATCCAAAACCTATGAGAGGCAGCAAAAGCAGTTCTAAGAGGGAAGTTTATAGCAATACAATCCTACCTCAAGAAACAAGAAAAATCTCAAATGAACAATTTAACCTTATACCTAAAGGAACTAGAGAAAGAAGAACAAAAAACCCCCAAAGTTACTGGAAGGAAAGAAATCATAAAGATCAGAGCAGAAATAAATGAAATAGAAGCAAAGAAAACAATAACAAAGATCAATACTACTAAAAGCTAGTTCTTTGAGAAGATAAACAAAATTGATAAACATTTAGCCAGACTCATGAAGAAAAAGAGGGAGAGGACTCAAATCAATAAAATTAGAAATGAAAAAGGAGAAGTTACAACAGACACTGCAGAAATACAGAGCATCCTAAGAGACTACTACAAGGAACTCTATGCCAATAAAATGGACAACCTGGAAGAAATGGACAAATTCTTATAAAGGTATAACCTTCCAAGACTGAACTAGGAAGAAATAGAAAATATGAACCGACCAATCACAAGTAATGAAATTGAAACTGTGATTAAAAATCGTCCAGCAAACAAAAGTCCAGGACCAGAAGGCTTCACAGGGGAATTCTATGAAACATTTAGAGAAGATCTAACACCCATCTTTCTCACACTCTTCCAAAAAATTGCAGAGGAAGGAACACTCCCAAACTCATTCTACGAGGCTACTATCACTCTGATACCAAAACCAGACAAAATACTACAAAAAAATAAAAATGACAGATGGATATAGATGCAAAAATCCTCAACAAAATACTAGCAGACAGAATCCAACAGCACATTAAAAGGATCATATACCATGATCAAGTGAGATTTATCCCAGGGATGCAAGGATTCTTCAATATACACAAATAAATCAATGTGATACACCATATTAACAAACTGAAGAATAAAAACCATACGATCATCTCAATAGATGCAGAAAAAAGCTTTTGACAAAATTCAACACCCATTTATGAAAAACACTCTCCAGAAAGTGGGCATAGAGGGAAGCTACCTCAACATAATAAAGGCCATATACGACAAACGCACAGCAAACATCATTCTCAATGGTGAAAAACTGAAAGCACTTCCTCTAAGATCAGGAACAAGACAAGGATGTCCACTCTCACCAGTATTATTCAACATAGTTTTGGAAGTCCTACCATGGAAATCAGAGAAGAAAAAGAAATAAAAGGAATACTAATTGGAAAAGAAGAAGTAAAGCTGTCACTGTTTGCAGATGACATGATACTATACATAGAGAATCCTAAAAATGCCACCAGAAAACTACTAGAGCTAATGAATGAATTTGGTAAAGTAGTGGGATATAAAATTAATGCACAGAAATCTCTTGCATTCCTATACACTAAATACTTAGGAATAAAACTACCTAGGCAGACTAAAGACCTGTATGCAGAAAACTGTAAGACACTGATGAAAGAAATTAAAGATGATACCAACAGATGGAGAGATATACCATGTTCTTGGATTGGAAGAATCAATATTGTGAAAATGACTATACTACCCAAAGCAATCTACAGATTCAATGCAATCCCTATCAAATTACCAATGGCATTTTTTAGGGAACTAGAACAAAATATCTTAAAATTTGTATGGAGACACAAAAGACCCTGAATAGCCAAAGCAGTCTTGAGGGAAAAAAACGGAGCTGGAGGAATCAGACTCCCTGACTTCAGACTATGCTACAAAGCTACAGTAATCAAGACAATTTGGTATTGGCACAAAAACAGAAATATATATCAATGGAACAAGATAGAAAGCCCAAGATAAACCCACACACCTATGGTCAACTAATCTATGAGAAAGGAGGCAAGGATATACAATGGAGAAAAGACAGTCTCTTCAATAAGTGGTGCTGGGAAAACTGGAGAGCTACATGTAAAAGAATGAAATTAGAACACTCCTTAACACCATGCACAAAAATAAACTCAAAATGGATCAAAGACCTAAATATAACACCTAAATATAAGAGTAATGGAAATAAAAGCAAAAATAAAGAAATGTGACCTAATGAAATTTAAAAGCTTTTGCACAGCAAAGGAAAGCATAAACAACACGAAAAGACAACTCTCAGCATGGGAGAAAATATTTGCAAACAAATCAACAGACAAAGGATTAATCTCCAAAATACATAAACAGCTCATGCAGCTCAATATTAAAGAAACAAACAACCCAATCCAAAAATGGGCAGAAGATCTAAATAGACATTTCTCCATAGAAGACATACAGATGGCCAAGAGGCACATGAAAAGCTGCTCAACATCCCTAATTATTAGAGAAATACAAATCAAAACTAGAATGAGGTATCACCTCACACCAGTTAGAATGGGCATCATCAGAAAATGTACAAACAATAAATTCTGGAGAGTGTGTGGAGAAAAGGGAACCCTCTTGCACTGTTGGTGGGAATGTAAATTGATACAGCCACTATGGAGAATAGTATGGAGGTTCCTTAAAAAACTAAAAATAGAACTACCATATGACCCAGCAATCCCACACTGGGCATATACCCTGAGAAAACCATAATTCAAAAAGACACATGCACCCCAATGTTCATTCCAGCACTGTTTACAATAGCCAGGACACGGAAGCAACCTAAATGTCCACCAGCAGAGGAATGGATAAAGAAGATGTAGTACATGTATACAATGGAATATTACTCAGCCATAAAAAGGAATGAAATTGTGCCATTTGCAAAGACTTGGATGGACCTAGAGATTGTCATACAGAGTGAAGTAAGTCAGGAAGAGAAAAACAATTACTGTATATTAATGCATATATGTGGAATTTAGAAAAAATGCTACAGATGAACCTATTTGCAAAGCAGAAGTAGAGACACAGATGTAGAGAACAAATGTACGGACACCAAGGGTGGAGGGGGGTGGGTTGGATCGGGAGATTGGGATTGATGTATGTACACTACTATGTATGAGGTAGATGGCTAGTGAGTGCCTTCTGTAGAGCACAGGGGGGAAAAAAAAGAGGTACAATCGGTTTGCAGGACATATATTAAGTTAATCTTAAAAATGCATTCCAGTATACAGTAGGTGCAGACAAATACTGTTTGATTCCACTTATATGAGGTACCTAGAACAGTCAAATTCATAGAGTTAGAAAGTACATTGGTAGTTGCCAGAGGCCGGGGGGTGGGGAGGGGGGAGTTGGGGAATGGGGAGTTAGTATATAAAGGGGACAGAGTTTCAGATTAGGAAGGTGAAAAATTCGAGAAATCGTTGATGGTGAGAGTTGCACAAAAATGTGAATGTACTTAGTGCCTCTGAACTGTACAGTTAAATATAGTTAAAATCATATGTTTTATATTATGTGACTTTTACCACAATAAAAAATTTTTTTTTTAAAGTTGAATTACATGAGTGTAAAAAGAAAAACTATTCCTTTCTCTTCTATTTTCTGGAAAAAAAATGTGTAGAATTGATATTAATTGTTCTTTCACCTTTGGTAGAATTCTCCAGAGAAATTCTCTGGGCTTGGTGATTTCTTTTTTGGAAGTTTTAAAATTATGAATTCAATGTCGTTAATAATGATATGGCTATTCAGACTATTTTATAGTAGGTGAATTGTGGTAATTTGCATTTTTCGAGGAGTTAATCTATTCCATCTAAGTTGTCAAATTTATGTATGTAGAGTTGTTTCCTTATTACCTTTCTATGTCTTCAGGGTCTGTAATGATATCTCTATTTTATTCCTGATGTATCTATTTGACTCCTTTGGATTACAGTTTTGCTATGGGTAAAATGAGAGGCTTTAACACGTTCAGATCCCTTTATCTCTAAAGACCTACCATATTGTAAGCAACTGTGACTCAGAACAACATATGCTTATACTCATTTTAAGTGGAATATTTATTTCTAGCCTAACTCTTACAGAGCACAAAGGATGTATTTGAAGTTGGAATTCAAAGTTTTACAACAAAACTTTAGAGGTCCTTTAAAGTTTAGATTTTAGAAACGAAGAAGCGCTAAAGAGTTTAAAGGCTTCTTCTTTTTTTTATGGATAATGAAGGGGGATTTTTTAAAAATTTATTTATTTTTTATTTATTTTATTTTTGGCTGCATTGGGTCTTCGTTGCTGCGTGCGGGCTTTCTCTAGCTGCGGCGAACGGGGGCTGCTCTTCATCGTGGAGTGTGGGCTTCTCATCGCGGTGACTTCTCTTGTTGCCGAGCACGGGCTCTAGGTGCACAGGCTTCAGTAGTTGTAGCACATGAGCTCTAGAACATAGGCTCAGTAGTTGTGGTGCACGGGCTTAGTTGCTCCATGGCATGTGGGATCTTCCTGGACCAGGGCTCGAACCCGTGTCGCCTGCATTGGCAGGCGGATTCTTAACCACTGCACAACCAAGGAAAGGCTTCTTTTAAAAACAGTTATTTTACAGAATAATCTATTTTACAGTTTTATTGAGATGACTCAATTTATTTCCAGTAACTCTAAATCCAGGCCTTTACTGAAAGGACGTGAATAGTAAGCTGCACTCCCTCAAATGATTAGCATCTTTTTCTGAACAAGCTTAAATCCTGCCGAAGGAAGGAAGTTGAATACAGGAAATAACTCATTTAATGACGTGATGCATTGAAAAATACTATCTCTACCATCAGAACCAGTCTCACAGACTTTGATCAAGCATTTCTCTATGCAGCCACTAATGCCAGATCAAAAACTTTGTGTTGATTTACCTGAATTGGTTTACTATCAATTGCTTACTCTTTTTCTCCCATACATATTACTAGTGAGATTCGTTGGCCATTTGTGTGGGCCAACTGTAAAAATGCTTGTTATAGTAAAATTTACCTGCAGGAAAAGTCCAGTTGTCGTGGTGGCCGTGTTCATATAACCATAGGATCCGTTGCTAGATGAGGCATCATGATGAAAGAAAGAGGATCGAGCTTGGAGTCAAAGCCATCTGATTATGAAACTTTGTGCTACAAGTTGTTAACAGTATGATTTGGTCAAGTTACTTAAACTCAATGAATTTCATTTTCTTTACCAAAAGTGAGATTAGTAATAATTATCTTATGGCGTCATGAGACCTAGGAAGTGCTTATATAAAGTGCCCACCACAGTGTCTGCCTGATAATAACATTCAATAAGTGGTAGCTATTAAAATTGCTCCTCAACAAAAACAACAATAATAATGATAAGAAGAAGAAAAAGAAATATAGTAAACTAATTTTTCAGTAGTGCTTTAAATTTTGAACTAGGGTTTTAAATTTAAATGACATCTGGCTAGCAGGTACTGTTTCAGTAATTCTCTCAATTCCTGACAAAAATATTTAAGAAGACCCAGAAAAAGGATGAAAGCTCATAACAATGAAAACCAAAACTGACAGCTTTTTTTAGGTTATTCAAAGAACAATCACAACTTAGTCATGCTCAGAATTCATGGCCAAGTGGGTGGTTTTGTTTTGTTTGTTTTTTATTCTTTTTCTCCTTGAAATGGAATAAACCTACTGTCTTGAAAGTAGTTGGAGAAACCTACCATTTGCTCCACTCTCAAAAAAAATTATGTTATGTATCAATGGATAAAAGGTGGGGAGGAGTGTTTCTCCATGACCCAGGCATTGTCTTTGAGGCATTTAGAGCCTTGTTCCTACCCTGATCCCAACCTCCTTCCTGTTCCATTGGTACCTGTTTTATATAACCAATTTGGAACTGCAACTTTTACATATCCATTTAGAAACAACAAGACAGGATATATGGAGTTCTGGTGATTGTTATAGGCCGAGGAGTAGTGAGAAAAATAGTGGCTCATTGTATACAGAGAAATGTAATCCTGAAAGGAAATGACTATAGTTAGGGTAGATATAGGGAGAGCAGTGGGCTGTGGATTATGTATATTCCATGGGATTAGGGGGTCAATGAAATTGGTAGTCTGAAGGTAGTCCCACTCAAACTCATAAAATAACAAGATAAAAATAGTACATTTGCATATCAAGTAGCTTCCCAGAAATAGCACAAGAGGGGAATTCTCTTAACCCCAAAGAAGAGACCGAGGTAGGACTATGAACAAGTAGGACTCTGACAGTTGACATTTATAATGACCAGGGAAGAAAATGTCCTTGTTCAATGGAATTAGAAAGGGAAAAGAAAAAAGAATTAATATGTGCTTTTAAGAAGAAAATAAAGACAGTAAGAAGCCATTTTTTTCCCTGAAGATTCAGAAATATTGCATATTTTCAAAATGATTTACTACTAGAACCCAGAGAATGTTTTGGACAATTTTCTGATAGAGTCATTAAAATGCCAGGAAAGATAGTTTTTATGAATCAGCAACATAAAACTGAAGAAGAGAATGCAAATTAGCCTGAAGAGATAGCAGCATGAAATGTGCTAGAGAAACATGCTGGAGATAAAATCAGCTGCCTAGGATAGGAAATTGTCAAGAAAGTGAAAAATCCAATGGAATTAAAAGCAACAGTGCAGTTAGAAAAGGCAGACTTGATTTAACAGAAAATTTAATCAGTGATTTGGCAGAATTGCTTGAAAAAAATTTTCCAGAATGTAAGAGAAGAATAGAAAATATAGAGGAGAAGATGGTAGGTATAAAGGAGAGAGAACAATGATCCACATTTTAAATTATAGGTTTTCCGAGTAAGAAATCAGAAGGAAAAATCAAAGGCTAAAAATGAGAAAAAACCAACCAACCAACGCTTTTCTGAGCTGAAAAATGAAACCCTAACCCTGTGCTACGTTGGTTTAAAATACCATGTTGCAACGAACATTAGCAGAGAGAGAAGCATGGTAAAAATTTCAATGTTAAGGATAAAGAAAAATAATCTTTAAATCTTTACTGTAATCATTTTGAAATAAGACATGTTACCAATAAAACAAAAGTTGGCAGACTTGAGAATTTTCTTTCATAGTAGTAAATATCAGTTTACAATGTAATCTTTTCTACAGAAACTTAAAGGGATAAAACTGTGCCCCAAGAATTCTCATCCACTTAAGTTTTTAACTGCAGAGCCAATATGAGGACACTTAAAAATATATAATGGCCGGGCTTCCCTGGTGGTGCAGTGGTTGAGAGTCCGCCTGCCAATGCAGGGGACGTGGGTTCGTGCCCCGGTC
>RJWK010017453.1:16069-34425 GCA_004363435.1 Platanista minor
AAAAAAAAAAAAAAAAAAAAAAAAAAAAAAAAAAAAAAAATATATATATATATATATATATATATATATAATGGCTAAGAAAACACAGCACCCTCATGCTTTTTGTTAAAAAAAATACTTGACATATTTCAGATAACTATGAATTTAATCAAAATCTTAAAACGTGTTGTTATGCTATAAAAAGACTTACAGTGTGCATTGAAATAATTCATACATAAAACTAGGTGTATTAGAATTCTCCAAAGGGGGGGAAATGCCAGTAGTATATATACATATATATACGTATATATGTATAATGAGGAATTGGCTCATGCAGTTTTGAAGGCTGAGAAGTCCCAAGACCTGCAGTCAGAGCTGGAGACCCTGGAAAGCCAATGGTATAGTTCCAGTCTGAGGCTGAAGTCCTGAGAAACAGGAGGGCTGATGGTATAAATCATAGTCCATGGCTGAGTGCTAAGGCAGGAGAAGACTGATCCCCGTTTGAAGACAGATAGAGAGAGTGAATTTTCCCTTAAACTTTTTGCTCTGTTCAGGCCTTCAGTGGATTGGATGAGGCTTATCTGCATTGGTGAGGATACCCTGCTTTACTCAGTCTACTGATTCAAATGTTAATTTTATCCAGAAACACCCTCACAAATCCACCCAGAATGATGTGTAACTAAATATGTGGGCACCCTGTTATCAAGTCAAGTTGACACATATAATAAACCATCACACTAAGTTTAAATAATTGTTGTATGTTTGGTGATTAAAAAATGAATGCAAATGTCAGAAATTGTTCTTAAAAGAGAATAATGTAAAACTTACATATAAAAATAAATCACAATAATATGAGTCTAAATGTCCAGATAATATGAATAAAAACTGTGTCAGTTAGAAGAATGTGAACTCAGAGGAAGTTAAAAAAATAGCTAATAAAAAAAAATGTATGTGAAACTGAGTAAAGAATGGAAAACAAGGACTTTTAGAGAGTGAATAAATAGAACTTACAACAGGATTGAAATCTTCTAATTGTAGAAGATAAAATCAACCCAATCAGCAAATGACAGAAAACAGAGGAAGTGGCATAAAAGCCTAAAAAGAAAAAGCACAACCCAAGATAGTGTGAAATGTTATATGAAATATATCAGTTCTGATAATAAACTTAAATGAGTTATAAAGTTTGCTAAATAAGGAATATGAAAACAGTATCTCTGTGCTATTCTCAAGGGGTATTTCTAAAACAAAGCACAGATTTTAATAAGAGGATGGACAAAGATTTATAAGGTGAGTTGAAAAAAGAGATGGAATTAATAATTTCAGACAAAGTAGCTATCAAGGGTCAAAATATTAAAAGGTTAAAAAGAAGGTTGTTTTTATCATGTACACTATATACGGCACAACCAATTTATAACAATCATAACCCTTTATGTGCTGACTAAAACAGCATCAACATACATAGTCAAAATATATTAGGAGAAAAAGAAATGTACAGAAATACTATAGTTGCAGGAAAATTTAACATTATCTCAGGCTTTGTAAGGTAGATTGGTCACTTACTTTGTCTGCCCCATGTCATTTCCTTTGGGAACTGGCCTCCCCATACTGGTCAGACCCTTTTGGCGGGGTCAGTCAAGAGGCTGTTTCTTGGCTATCACAGGACTGGGGACATTTAAGCAGATGCTTGATGTCCCACTCAGATTCCTTTGGCTCCCTTTTTACCAGTTCTGTGAGCCCTTCCCCAGCTTTTGTGACCTGAGTTTTAAGGCTTTATACCTTAGCCCTTCAGAGAAGGGCCCGTGGGCACTGGTGCTGCCTTGTCCGCATGGAGAGCTGAAAGTGTCTGGACATTTCATGGCCTCCAATCTCTCCAGACCTGGTTCCTTTATTGGAGGAAGACAAGCTTGGAGGTGCAATTTTTCTCGAGCTCCCTTACTACACTTTGGGAATTGGAGGCTTCTTCCCCTTCCCATACGGCTTTCCCCACTCTCTTACTATTTTCTCCTGAAGCACGTCCTTAATAAATCTCTCTCAAAGCAGTTCTTGACTCAGATCTGCCTCTGTGAAATCCCAGCTGAGATGGCATGTGACCTAAACTGACAGATCAGAGTGGTTTATCTGTGTGACCCAAGGATTGGGCCTAAGTGGGTAGCTTACCTAAACTGGATCAGAGTCCTTTATTTTGACTTGACATGATGCTGGGAGAAAGAGCAGTCTATTCCTGTGATTACAGCATGCACAGACCAATAAGCCTGGATTCCCAGGCACTATCTTGTTGCCATGTGGATAGGGCCTGCCTGAGAAATGAAAACAGGCAAGCAAAGCTAAGGGATGAAGAAAGACAGTACCAATTCCATCATTTCAACCCCTAGACCCAGCCTTTGCTGAAGAAGTTTATATTTTAGAAATCCCAGTTATATTAGCTCACAAGTTCTTTTAATGAATTATGTTAGTTTGACTTGGGTTTCTGTTATGTGCAATGAAATTGTTCTTAACAACATAGTTCAAGCAGGAAAAAATAATAAGGTTTCAGAGAATTTGAATAATATAATTAATAATGGATTAATAGTGCATAATCTCTGGAAATGAGTTGGACTATACATCTTTAAAAATAAAGAATTTACTAGTTAAAAAACAAGCTCACTTTAGTCCTCAGAACATAACTTCTAAAGAACACATTCTCTAAAAAGTAGCCATCCTAGAAATTAATTTTAAAAGATTAAGGAAATACAGTGGTCCATATGGAAATTAGAAATCTTCCTCCAATAACTATGGGATAAAAGAAGAATCTAAAGTTAACAAAAAATAAAAATGTTAGTACTAAGGGGATATGATTTTAGAGAGAGTTCCTCCTTCTGACCCGTACTTCCTTTCATTCTCCTTCATTGGCTCAATATTCAAACATGTAGGCCACTCTGCATACCTTGACTCAGGGTAGAAAGAAATAATTTTTTCTTATGGTTCTGTAATTTGTCTTTGAAAAACTTTAGGGAAATATTAAGGTATAGAGAAAATGTTTGAGCACTGATGGTAAGATATTTTCTTCTACTACACTCAGAGGACAGAAAAATATTTCTAAAGTTGGAAAGAGAGTAAGCACAAGTGGAGAAGCCATCATCATTGGAGCTCTGTACAGGGCCCTTGGATCTTGCCTCACAAGCAGAGCTCTGGGAAATGGCATCTGCCTAGAGAAGGAAAGACTGACTAGTGAGTCCAGAATGACAGGGATCATAGAAAGTGAGCAGAGCACCCTCACCATAGGGTGGTGTCACATCTCAGTGTCATCTTGTTTGGACTGATGACAGTCAAGCCCTGAGGACCAGATTGGATGATGAATGTCTCAGCTGGTACACATATGGATGGTTGACAATGAAGAGAAGATGCCCTGCCTCTCACCTTGGTGCTACAATAAGCAACCTGGCTCCTGGTGGAATGGGATTTGATTTGTGGAAATATAAAGTAGGTTGGATTTCTGATACATTTGAGCTTGTGACTAAAATTTAAACTCACTACACTTCCTATTAACACTTGTGGGATGTGGTCAAAGGAGCTTGGGAAGCAGAACTTCACTTCTACAACTCCAGTCCCACAACCACAAATTCAGTCTTTGTTCATGTAACTGGGGCTCATAGAGCTAGTTTAATATTTATTTTTATCTTTAGAAATATAACAGTTTTGATTTCCAGGGTTCTTTTTGCTTTTTCATTCCTTTTTTTCCCCAGGGTTCTTTTTGCTTTTGCATTCAATTTAGTTACAACAATAATATATTACATATTACAAAAATATTACAATTTATTACAATAATATTTCTAATATAATCTTGCTCCTTTTGCCTTTCTCTCTCCTCCTTTTTCCCCAGGCTCAGAACTTTTGCTTTTTTTTGATGTAAAATCTTATGATCTAACTGACTTACAAAGCTATTTATTGTCTTACCACAAAATTCTATGTTGGTATGAAACTGTTGATATTACTCCAGTCTTTGTTTTTGCACTTTTTTTGTAACCCAGGAAAACAGTTCCTTAGGAAAGGCTAAGGTGAAAGGCTTTTTCTGTATCTCAAAAGAGAAACAGAAAAGAAAACTGGTAATTTGAAAATGCTAATTGCCCTTTTACAGAAATTATATCTTGAAACATAAAAATACGTTTTGTCTTAAATATATGTATTTTTATATCTCACTTTGGGGTCCACTCCCTCACCTGTGGTCTAGAGTGTGGTGGAAGGTGTCAGACAACTCTGTGTTTATGGATTTGGGGAATGTGCATGTGTTCTGCTACTACATTTTGAAAAGAGGTGAAGTCAGCTGAAGTATGAAACAGAAGGTGAGTTGAAGTACCCATCTCCATCTGCTTCAGGACTGTTTGGTTTTAGTTCAGAGGGTGGGAGAGTTTGATATCTAGTGCAACCATCTCCCTTGACACTATCTTTAGTGAAAAAAATTTCACCCCCGATTTGGCAGAAGATCTTCTGCATTTACAGAACTATTTTGAGTTTATAAACAAAATCAACTATATTCATGGGTATGTTAATGGAAAGTTGGGAAGAAACATATTAAGCAAATTGAAACTCCTCCTAAAGCCCTGAAAAATTCTGTCTTTAATTTCCTTCTGGTGACCCACAAAATACAGAAGTACTTTTCTCTCTCTCATTTCTTTTTTCCCTCTAGTTTTATGGAGATATAATTGACATACAGCACTGGATAAGATTCAGGTGTACAGCATAATGATTTGACTTACATACATCATGAAATGATGACCATGATAAGTTTAGTAAACATCCATCCTCTCATATAGATACAAAATAAAAGAAAAAAAATTTTCTTGTGATGAGAACTCTTAGGACTTAACTCTCTTAACAACATTCATATGTAACATACAGCAGTGTTCATTATATTTGTCATGTTGTCCCTTATATCCCTAGTGCTTATTTACCTTATAACTGGGAGTTTGTATCAATACCTTTTGACTGCCTTCACCCCATTCCCCATCACCCCACCCCCTCCTCTGGTCATCATAGGTCTGATCTCTTTTTCTATGAGTTGGTTGGTTGGTTTGTTTTTGAAGTATAATTGAACTAAAACACTGTGTTACCTCCTGGTACACAACACAGTGATGTGCTGTTTCTATATATCACAAAATGATCACCACTATAAGTCTAGTTATCATGGGTCACCATAAAAAGATATTACATTATTATTGACTATATTCCCCACATTGTACATTTTATACCCGTGACTCATTTATTTTGTAACTGGAAGTTTGCATCTCTTAATCTCCCTCACCACCTATATCACTCTTCTTCCCCCGTCTCCAGAGACCACATGCTTGTTCTCTGTATCTATGACTGTTTTTCTTTGTTCTTGTTATGTTTATTCATTTGTTTTGATTTTTCGATTCCACATGTAAGTGAAATCATATGGCACTTGTCTTTATTTGTCTGACTTATTTCACTTTGCACAATACCCTCTAGGTCCATCCATGTTGTTGCAGTGGCAAGATTTCATTCTCTTTTATGGCTGAGTAATATTTCATTGTATATAAATACATACCATATCTCTGTTATCCATTCATCTATCGATGGGCACTTAGTTTGTTCCCATAACTTGGCTATTGTAAATAATGCTGCAATAAACTTAGGGGTGCATATATCTTTTCTAATTAGTGTTTTTGTTTTCTTTGGATAAATACCCAGGATTGTAATTGCTGGATTATATGGTAGTTCTATTTTTAATTTTTAAAGGACCCTCCATACTGTTTTCCATAGTGGCTGTATCAATTTACATTCCTACCAACACTGCACAAATGTTCCCTTTTTTCCACATCCTTGCCAACACTTGATGTTTCTTGTCTTTTTGATAATAACCATTCTAACAGGTGTGAAATGATTTCTCATTGTAGTTTTTTTTTAAACATCTTTTTTGGAGTATAATTGCTTTACAATGGTGTGTTTAGTTTCTGCTTTATAACAAAGTGAATCAGTTATACATATACATATGTTCCCATATCTCTTCCCTCTTACGTCTCCCTCCCTCCTACCCTCCCTATCCCACCCCTCTAGGTGGTCACAAACCACCTAGCAGATCTCCCTGTGCTATGTGGCTGCTTCCCACTAGCTATCTATTTTACGTTTGATAGTGTATATATGTCCATGCCACTCTCTCACTTTGTCACAGCTTACCCTTCCCCCTCCCCATATCCTCAAGTCCATTCTCTAGTAGGGCTATGTCTTTATTCCCGTCTTGCCCCTAGGTTCTTCATGACCAGTTTCTTTTTCTTAGATTCCATATATAGGTGTTAGCAAGCATATGGTATTTGTTTTTCTCTTTCTAACTTACTTCACTCTGTATGACAGACTCTAGGTCCATCCACCTCACTACAAATAACTCAATTTCATTTCCTCTTATGGCTGAGTATATTCCATTGTATATATGTGCCACATCTTCTTTATCCATTCATATGTTGATGGACACTTAGGTTGCTTCCATGTCCTGGTTTTTGTAAATAGAATTGCAATGAACATTGTGGTACATGACTCTTATTGAATTATGGTTTCCTCAGGGTATAGGCCCAGTAGTGGGATTGCTGGGTCATATGGTAGTTCTATTTGTAGTTTTTTAAGGAACGCCATACTGTTCTCCATAGTGGCTGTATCAATTTACATTCCCACCAACAGTGTAGGAGGGTTCCCTTTTCTCCACACCCTCTCCAGCATTTATTGTTTGTAGATTTTTTGAAGATGGCCATTCTGACTGGTGTGAGATGATATCTCATTGTAGTTTTGATTTGGATTTCTCTAATGATTAACGATGTTGAGCATTCTTTCATGTGTTTGTTGGCAATCTGTATATCTTCTTTGGAGAAATGTCTATTTAGGTCTTCTGCCCATTTTTGGATTGGGTTGTTTGTTGTTTTGATATTGAGCTTCATGAGCTGCTTGTACATTTTGGCGATTAATCCTTTGTCAGTTGCTTCATTTGCAAATATTTTCTCCCATTCTGAGGGTTGTCTTTTTGTCTTGTTTATGGTTTCCTTTGCTGTGCAAAAGCTTTTTGGTTTGTTTGTTTTGGTACGCGGGCCTCTCACTGTTGTGGCCTCTCCCATTGCGGAGCACAGGCTCCGGACGCACAGGCTCAGCGGCCATGGCTCATGGGCCCAGCCGCTCCGCGGCATGTGGGATCTTCCCAGACCGGGGCACGAACCCACGTTCCCTGCATTGGCAGGTGGATTCTCAATCACTGCGCCACCAGGTAAGCCCTGTGCAAAAGTTTTTTAAGTTTCATTAGGTCCCATTTGCTTATTTTTGTTTTTATTTCCATTTCTCTAGGAGGTGGGTCAAAAAGGATCTTGCTGTGATTTATGTCATAGAGTGTTCTGCCTATGTTTTCCTCTAAGAGTTTGATAGTGTCTGGGCTTACATTTAGTTCTTTAATCCAATTAGAGTTTATTTTTGGTATGGTGTTAGGGAGTGTTCTAATTTCATACTTTTACATGCAGCTGTAGTTTTCACAGCACCACGTATTGAAGAGGCTGTCTTTTCTCCACTATATATTCTTGCCTCCTTTGTCAAAGATAAAGTGACCACATGTGTGTGGGTTTATGTCTGGGCTTGCTATCAGGTTCCATTGATGTATATTTCTGTTTTTGTGCCAGTACCATACTGTCTTGATTACTGTAGCTTTGTAGTCTAGTCTGAAGTCTGGGAGCCTGATTCCTCCAGCTCTGTTTTTCTTCCTCAAGATTGCTTTGAGGCTTCCCTGGTGGTGCAGTGGTTGAGAGTCCGCCTGCCGATGCAGGGCACATGGGTTCGTGCCCCAGTCCGGGAAGATCCCAAATGCCGCGGAGCGGCTGGGCCCATGAGCCATGGTTGCTGAGCCTGTGCATCCGGAGCCTGTGCTCTGCAACAAGAGAGGCCCCAAAAGTGAGAGGCCTGCAATTTGCAAAAAAAAAAACAAACCAAAAAAACAAAAAAAAAGATTGCTTTGGCTATTCGGGGTGTTTTGTGTTTCCATACAAATTGTGAAATTTTTTGTTCTAGTTCTGTGAAACAGGCCAGTGGTAGTTTGATAGGGATTGCATTGAATCTGTAGATTGCTTTGGGTAGGAGAGTCATTTTCACAATGTTGATTCTTCCAGTCCAAGAACATGGTATATTTCTCCATCTATTTGTATCGTCTTTAATTTCTTTCATCAGTGTCTTATGATCTTCTGCATACAGGTCTTTTGTCTCCTTAGGTTTATTCCTAGATATTTTATTCTTTTTGTTGCAATGGTAAATGGAAGTGTTTCCTTAATTTCACTTTCAGATTTTTCATCATTAGTGTATAGGAATGCTAGAGATTTCTGTGCATTAATTTTGTATCCTGCTACTTTACCAAATTCATTGATTAGCTCTAGTAGTTTCTGGTAGCATCTTTACGATTCTCTGTGTATAGTGTCATGTCATCTGCAAGCAGTGACAGCTTTACTTCTTTTCCAGTTTGGATTCCTTTTATTTCTTTTTCTTCTCTGATTGCTGTGGCTAGAACTTACAAAACTATGTTGAATAATAGTGGTGAGAGTGGGCCACCTTGTCTTTATCCTGATCTTAGTGGAAATGGTTTCAGTTTTTCACCATTGAGGATGATGTTGGCTGTGGGTTCGTCATATATGGCCTTTATTTTGTTGAGGAAAGTTCCCTCCATGCCTACTTTCTGGAGGGTTTTTATCATAAATGGGTGTTGAATTTTGTTGAAAGCTTTCTCTGCATCTATTGAGATGATCATATGGTTTTTCTCCTTCAATTTGTTAATAAGGTGTATCATATTGATTGATTTGCATATACTGAAGAATCCTTGCACTCCTGGGATAAACCCCACTTGATCATGGTGTATGATCCTTTTAATGTGCTGTTGGATTCTGTTTGCTAGTATTTTGTTGAGGATTTTTGCATCTATGTTCCTCAGTGATATTGGCCTGTAGTTTTCTTTCTTCGTGACATCTTTGTCTGGTTTTGGTATCAGGGTGATGGTGGCCTCATAGAATGAGTTTGGGAGTGTTCCTCCTTCTGATATATTTTGGAAGAGTTTGAGAAGGATAAGTGTTAGCTCTTTTCTAAATGTTTGATAGAACTCACCTGTGAATCCCTCTGGTCCTGGGCTTTTGTTTCTTGGAAGATTTTTAATTACAGTTTCAATTTCAGTGCTTGTGATGAGACTTCATACTTTCTATTTCTTCCAGGTTCAGTCTTAGAAGGTTGTGAATTTCTAAGAATGTGTCCATTTCTTCCAGGTTGTCCATTTTATTGGCATAGAGTTGCTTGTAGTAACCTCTCATGATCCTTTGTATTTCTGCAGTGTCAGTTGTTACTTCTCCTTTTTCATTTCTAATTCTATTGATTTGAATCTTCTCCCTGTTTTTCTAGATACATCTGGCTAATGTTTTATCAAGTTTGTTTATCTTCTTAAAGAACCAGCTTTTAGTTTTATTGATCTTTGCTATTGTTTCCTTCGTTTCTTTTTCATTTATTTCTGATCTGATCTTTCTGATTTCTTTCCTTCTGCTAAGTTTGGGGTTTTTTTGTTCTTCTTTCTCTAAGTGCTTTAGGTGTAAGGTTAGGTTGTTTATTTGAGATGTTTCTTGTTTCTTAAGGTAGGATTGTATTGCTATAAACTTCCTTCTTAGAACTGCTTTTGCTGCATCCCATAGGTTTTGGGTCGTTGTGTTTTCATTGTCATTTGTTTCTAGGTATTTTTTGATTTCCTCTTTGATTTCTTCAGTGATCTCTTGGTTATTAAATAGTGTATTGTTTAGCCTCCATGTGTTTGTACTTTTTACAGATTTTTTTCCTGTAATTGATATCTAGTCTCATAGCGTTGTGGTCAGAAAAGATACTTGATATGATTTCAATTTTCTTAAATTTACCAAGGCTTGATTTGTGACCCAGGATATGATCTATCCTAGAGAATGTTCCATGAGCACTTGATAAGAAAGTGTGTTCTGTTGTTTTTCGATGGAATGTCCTATAAATATCAATTAAGTCCATCTTGTTTAATGTATCATTTAAAGCTTGTATTTCCTTATTTATTTTCCTTTTGGATGATCTGTCCATTGGTGAAAGTGGGGTGTTAAAGTCCTCTACTCTGATTGTGTTACTGTCAATTTCCCCTTTTATGGCTGTTAGTATTTGCCTTATGTATTGAGGTGCTCCTATGTCAGGTTTATAAATATTTACAATTGCTATATCTTCTTGGATTGATCCCTTGATCATTATGTAGTGTCCTTCTTTGTCTCTTGTAGTAGTCTTTATTTTAAAGTCTATTTTTATCTGATATGAGAATTGCTACTCCAGCTTTCTTTTGATTTCCATTTGCATGGAATATCTTTTTCCATCCCCTCACTTTAAGCATGTATGTGTCCTTAGGTCTGAAGTGGCTGTCTTGTAGACAACATATATATGGGTCTTGTTTTTGTATCCATTCAGCTAGTCTATGTGTTTTGGTTGGAGCATTTAATCCATTTACATTTAAGGTAATTATCGATATGTATTTTCCTATGACCATTTTCTTAATTGTTTTGGGTTTGTTATTGTAGGCCTTTTCCTCCTCTTGTGTTTCCTGCCTAGAGAAGTTCTTTTAGCATTTGTTGTAAAGCTGGTTTTGTGGTGCTGAATTCTCTTAGCTTTTGCTTGTCTGTAAAGGTTTTAATTTCTCCATCAAATCTGAATGAGATCCTTGCTGGGTAGAGTAATCTTGGTTGCAGGTGTTTCTCCTTCATCACTTTAAATATGTCCTGCCACTCCCTTCTGGCTTGCAGAGTTTCTGCTGAAAGATGTTAACCTTATGGGGATTCACTTGTATGTTATTTGTTGTTTTTCCCTTGCTGCTTTTAATATTTTTCCTTTGTATTTAATTTTTGATAGTTTGATTGGTATTTGTGTTGGTGTGTTTCTCCTTGGATTTATCCTGTATGGGACTCTCTGTGCTTCCTGGACTTGACTAACTATTTCCTTTCCCATATTAGGGAAAATTTCAACTATAATCTCTTCAAATATTTTCTCAGTCCTTTTCTTTTCCTCTTCTTATCTGGGACTCCTAGAATTTGAATGTTGGTGTGTTTAATGTTGTCCCAGAGGTCTCTGAGACTGTTCTCAGTTCTTTTCATTCTTTATTCTTTATTCTGCTCTGTGGCAGTTATTTCCACTATTTTATCTTCCAGGTCACTTATCCATTCTTCTGCCTCAGTTATTCTGCTATTGATCCCTTGTAGAGAATTTTTTATTTCATTTATTGTGTTTTTCATCATTGTTTGCTCTTTAGCTCTTCTAGTTTCTTGTTAATCATTTCTTGTATTTTCTCTATTCTATTTCCAAGATTTTGGATCATCTTTACTATCATTATTCTGAATTCTTTTTCAGGTAGACTGAGTATTTTCTCTTCATTTCTTAGGTCTTGTACATTTTTGCTTTGCTCCTTCATCTGCTGTGTGTTTTTCTGTCTTCTCATTTTGCTTAACTTACTGTGTTTGGGGTCTCCTTTTCACAGGCTGCAGGTTCATAGTTCCCATTGTTTTTGGTGTCTGTCCCCAGTGGCTAAGGTGGGTTCATTGTGTTGTGTAGGATTCCTGGTGGAGGGGACTAATGCCGGTGTTCAGGTGGATGAGGCTGGATCTTGTCTTTCTGGTGGGCAGGTCCACGTCTGGTGGTGTGTTTTGGGGTGTCTGTGGCCTTATCATGATTTTAGGCAGCATCTGTGCTAATGGATGGGGTTGTGCTCCTGTCTTGATAATTGTTTGGCATAGCGTGTCCAGCAGTGTATCTTGGTGGTATTTGAGTGAAGCTGGGTCTTGGCGTTGAGATGGAGATCTCTGGGAGATTTTCGCCATTTGATATTATGTGGAGCTGGGAAGTCTCTTGTGGACTACTGTCCTGAACTTGGCTCTCCCACCTCAGAGGCACAGCCCTGATGCCTGGCTGGAGCACCAAAAGCCTTTCATCCACATGGCCTGCCCACAGTCCCCAGGACTGTCACGGCTTCGGCTGGTGGGGCCCCTCCGTAGCCAGCAGGCTCAGTGAGGCCATCCTCCCCTCAGCCTCCGGTGCAGTTCAGTGATGGTGTAGGGAAGAGACCCTGAGCCAGGAGTTCCAGCTCTGCGGAAACGCGAGCTCCATTCTGGGCACAGGGGCTGGGACAGCTCTCACCCGAGGCCTTCCAGGAGGGAGCGGGGTGCCGGGGGTGGGACTCAGTGTAGTTTTGACTTGCATTTCTCTGATGATTAGTGATGTTGAGCATCTTTTCACGTGTCAGTTGTCCATCTGTATGTCTTCTTTGGAAAAAGTTCTGTTCAGGTCCTGTGCCCATTTTTTAATCAGACTGTTTGTTTTTTTCATGTTGAGTTGTATGAGTTCTTCCTATATTTTGGATATTAATGTCGTCACAGATGTGTCATTTGCAAATATCTTCTCCCATTCAGCAGGCTGCCTTTTCATTTTGGTGATGGTTTTCTTCACTCTGAAAAAGCTTTTTAGTTTGATGTGGTCTCATTTGTTTATTTTTGTTTTTCTTTCCATTGCCTGGGGATAGAGATCCAAAAAAATATTGCTAAGACTGATGTCAAAGAGCATACTGCTTATGTTTTCTTATAGGAGTTTTCTGGTTTCAAGTCTTACATTTAAGTTTTTAATCCATTTTGGTTTATTTTTGTATATAGTGTGAGAAAGTAGTCCAGTTTTATTTTCTTGTGTGTAGCTGTCCAGTTTTCCCAATACCATTTACTGAAGAGGCTGTCTTTTCCCCACTGTACAGTCTTGCCTCCTTTGTCATAGGTTAGTTGTCCATATAAATGTGGTTTCATTTCTGGGCTCTCTATTCTGTTCCATTGATCCATGTGTCTGGTTTTGTGCCTGTACCACACTGATGTAGTATAGTTTGAAATCAGGGAGAATGATACCTCCAGCTTTGTTGTTCTTTCTCGAGATTGTTTTGGCTATTTGGGGTCTTTTGTGTTTCCATACAAATTTTAGAATTATTTGTTCCAGTTCTGTGAAAAATGCCATTGACATTTCTAATATTGAATATTCTAATATCTAGAATTGGTATTCTAATTTCTAACAAGTGACAAAGGAGGGTATTGTTTGCATTTCATGTTGCCACAAAAAAATGTATTATTCTATCTTCATTTCTTTTCTTCTTGCTTTTCCAAATATTTGTGCCACTCTAAGCATTTTACCCTCTTTTCAAACTACACAGGTACATAGATGTTAGTATTATCTCTTTTAAAGCTTGTTATTGTTAAGTGTATGCCAGGCTGAGCTAGATAGAATCTCATGAAACAGCCGTTTCGTGTAATGAAACATATGGCTGCTTGCAATTCATAGTTTACATGATTAGCAATAAAGCGTTTTTTTCTAAAAAGAAGGAAGTCTTCAAAACTGAATACTTTAATTTCATATATACATAGTCATGACTATTTCAAAATAACATTCTTAAAATTTTAAAATATAAATATTCTTGATTACATTTTTTAAAATGTCTCATCTGCATGTAAAAATGTTGGATTACATTATCTCTACATATCCCCTCTAGCTCAAAAGTTCCCTTTTGAAACTTTAGTGTTAAGTAGAATTTGGTGGATTTTCATAAAACAGTTTGGGGGGACTTCCATGGTGGCACAGTGGTTAAGAATCCGCCTGCCAATACAGGGGACATGGGTTTGATCTCTTGTCCGGGAAGATCCCACATGCCACGCAACAACTGGGCCCGTGTGCCACAACTACTGAGCCTGCGCTCTAGAGCCCGTGAGCCACAATTACTGAAGCCCAAGCACCTAGAGCCCATGCTTTGCAACAAGAGAAGCCACTGCAATGAGAAGCCTGTGCACTGCAACAAAGAGTAGCCCCCGCTCGCCGCAACTAGAGAAAGCCCGTGTGCAGCAATGAAGACCCAACCCAGCCAAAAATAAACAAACAAACAAACAAATAAATAAAAACAGCTTGGGTCACAAACTTGCACACTTTTGTTCTGGGAAATAATATATAAGAATTAACCTGTCTAACATTATATATATAATAATATATAAGAATTCACCTGTAAATACATGGCTTGCTGCCTGTTGTACCGTGGTAATGTGGTTCCCAAAGATGTCAATGCTGCCATTGCCACCATCAGGAACAAGCGTACCATCCAGTTTGTGGACTGGTGCCCCACTGGCTTCAAAGTTGGCATTACTTACCAGCTTTCCACTGTGGTACCTGGTGGAGACCTGGCCAAAGTACAGTGACCTGTGTGTATGCTGAGCAACATCACAGCCATCGCTGAGGCCTGGGCTTGCCTGGACCACGAGTTTGACCTGATGTATGCCAAGCGTGCTTTTGTTCACTGGTGTGTGGGTGAGGGCATGGAGGAAGGAGAATTTTCTGAGGCCCGTGAGGACATGGCTGCCCTTGAGAAGGATTATGAGGAGGTTGGTGTGGATTCTGTTGAAGGAGAAGAATACTAAAGTTAAAATGTCACAAAGGTGCTGCTTTTACAGGGAAGCTTATTCTGTTTTAAACATTGAAAAGCTGTGGTCTGATCAGTTAATTTGTATGTAGCAGTGTATACTCTTGTGTACAATTACTGACCTATGCTTTAAAACACGACACTTTGTTATAGACCCAAGCTATCCATTTCTCTGATAGGCCTGAGTAAAGTATTCCCTGTCTTAAATGAAAAAAAAAAAAATTAACCTGTCTATTCTTTAGAATTTTGAGTCATTCCAAACCATGCATGATTCACTTATTTGTTCATTCTTAGTTCAATCTAGATGAAGGATTCACAAGTTGCAAAAAAAGGGAGACACTACCCCAGAATAAATTTTAGTCTTTAAAGTTTTGATGTCTGTTTTATTAGAATAAAAATATTACACATTGATGATAAGGTAGAATTTTGTAGGGAAAGAAGAATAGTAAGGCCTTTAATCTAACATATTCTCAAGTCTGAAAAGTGTATCTCAACAAGATAAACACAGGTCACTTTTTTAAGCTAAGAAAGAATTTCTTTTTTCTAAGTTACTCTGTTTATAGATGAAAGCAATGATACATATGGTGAATATCTTTCTGCGTAGAAGCATAGTTTAAGAGGCCAATTAACGATAAGAAGGGAAGCCTTTAAAACTGAGCATCAATCTGGGGCTGTGGCAGCTAGAATAATCACATTTATGATGGTTATAATTGTGATTATTCTGTAGAATTATTGTTGGCCTGAAACCTTGTTTAGAAAGAAGCACTGCATTTCTGACTATCTGTCTGCCAGATTTGTCTGCTACTGTTTGACAGACGTTCATGGCTATTATATTTGTAATGATTTTCCTATGGGAAAAGTACGAGAAACAAAAATAAAGCTCCTAAGGGTTGGTGAAGGAACAGTATTCTGGGACAAATCTCCTGCAGTAGTGAGAATAGATTAGGAAAAGGAAATGAATATTTGCTGAGTTTTTTTAGTCTGCACCATGACAAATCCTCCACAGATATAATGTGTGAAGCAAATTGTTCATGGAGACAGTACTGGGACTACACTTTAGTCATATGTCTTTCAGTTGAAATCTATTCTCTCCCTGGGTCCCTCTTCCTGTCCTTTGAAAATTGCTATAACTTCTGTTTATTCCCACCAGCCAAGATTTTTGCTAAAGAACACCCTGTGAAAGACAAATATCATATGACATCACTTATATGTGGAATCTAAGAAATGATACAAATGAACTTACTTACAAAACAGAAATAGACTCACAGCCATAGAAAACAAACTTATGGTTACCAAAGGGAAAGTGTAGGGGGGAGGGATAAATTAGGAATTTGGGATTAGCAGATACACACCAGTATATATAAACTAGATAAACAACAAGGACCTACTGTATAGCACAGGGAACCATATTCAATATTTGTAATAACCTATAATGGTAAAGAATCTGAAAAAGTATATATATATATATATATATATATATATGTAGATGTATAACCG
This sequence comes from Platanista minor, assembly GCA_004363435.1. Lineage (NCBI taxonomy): Eukaryota > Metazoa > Chordata > Mammalia > Artiodactyla > Platanistidae > Platanista > Platanista minor. Next base: position 32,016 of record RJWK010017453.1, read on the forward strand.
AATCACTTTGCCGTACACCTTCAACATTGTAAACCAACTATACTTCATTAAAAAAATAAACACCTCATGACACCGGGTTTGTTTCACTTTCAAGTACAAAATTACATTATCATCCTGTCCCAATGCCTGTTCAATCTAAACAGACCGCTGCCACCTTATCCTTGTCACCACCCTGCCCCTTCCAATCTAATGCAGTAGAATAAGGTTCCCTCTGAGATTTTAATTCATGCAATCCAACCAGCTGTAACCAATGCTGCCACCTCCTGGCAGCTTTTGAAGAGGTGAAACCTGGTAAGCAAAGACTTGCCCTTGGTTCCCATGCTATTTGCCACTCCCCTCCTCAGACATGGCTCTTTACGCATTCATTCTCTTATTGCTTAGAGCCATCCAGTTTTGGCTGCTTGTGAGAGAACAGAAAGAGCTTGGGTAGGTAATCTCTTCTACTATGTTCAACCTGATGGAATTTGAAAACCTACTTGGTGATTCTATTTTGCCACTTAACATGCAGCAGGGACAATACTTGATGCTCATGAAAAAATGGTAAAATCTTTGATGAGTACAAGCCTTCCTACTGTTTATACTATACATAGAAGTTTGAGGTAGAGGCCAGGACTTTACCCTGGAGCACTTGAGCATATTAACCCAAAATTAGGTGAAAACTTTCTTGCCACATAACTATACATATTTGCTTTAACTTTGATGGATATGATCCACTAACCCTTGTAATAATGTTGTTGCTAGTAAACTGTGTCATGCATACAAAAACCTTTACATTTTTATTACTAGTTCATACGAAACAGAGCAATGCTAGTTCATGGTATTAAACTGTCAATTATTTTCAACATCTGACATCTAAACAACCTGACTGGCAGGATTCCTAAAAATATTATGTCAAGGAAAATTAACACAAGGACCATGATGGATTCGTTTTGATTTGTGAATTATGAAAGGTCATTTTAATCCATGTTCCTATTGTTATTTCGGGGGGAACAGTCAAAAGCAGATTTATCAAAGATGCTTACAATTTTAAAAATATATTTATTTATTAAAAAAATGAACCCATGGGCTTCCCTGGTGCTGCAGTGGTTGAGAGTCCTCCTGCCGATGCAGGGGACACGGGTTCGTGCCCCGGTCCGGGAAGATCCCACTTGCCGCAGAGCGGCTGGGCCCGTGAGCCATGGCTGCTGATCCTGCGCGTCCGGAGCCTGTGCTCCGCAATGGGAGAGGCCACAACAGTGAGACGCCCGCGTACCGCAAAAAAAAAAAAAAAAAAAAAGAAACCCATTACACGATAACATAAATAACATATTTATGTAAAATAACTATATTTTCCAAACACATTTTTTCCCAAACGAAACATTTAGTGAGAAAAGTGGCATTATTTTACAGTTTTGCTGTTTCTTTAATGTCTTGCTTAATGTGGATGACTGGATGCTTATATCTGCTTTTGCAGTCAATCTGCTGAAAATATATTGTTTGAAAGGCACTTGATTTAGTTACTGCTGAATGCCTAGGACCTACCATAAGGCCTAGGACATAGAAAGCTCAATAATGCTGATTGAATAAATGATTAATGCCTAGCCTTTTTATTTGTACAAGTGCCTGAATTCTTCAGATTAATTTATGAGATTCTGTTTAAACTTAACAGCAGATATGGCCTTTACGATAAGCAGATTCATACTCTGTACATGTTGCTGGTCGAAGCGTGCTTCGGAGATTAGCACAGAGGGAATACCAAGGAGCTTGTGAGAAATGCTGAATATCAGACTCCGCCCCAGACCCCAGGAATCAGAATCTGCATTTAAACAAGATTCCCCAGGTACTTGAGATGTACACTAGAGTCTGAGAAGCACTGTTTCAAAGCATTTTAGTTGCCATTATTATTTCCATGTAGCTATAGAATCCATTTTCTTCCATAGATTTCTGTTTTCCTAAATAAAATTATTCTATGACTAAACTTTGCACTGCTTTCTAATTGAGTCTTATGCAAAATAAATTTTCACATCTTTGTTTCCCTCTTTCTTTTCTAAGCATTGCTCAAGCTTAGAAACGGTGTGAAGTCCTTCTCCTGAACTGTGAATCAGGGGGCTTTCTATCAGGGAAACTCCCTTCTAGGGCCATCTGATTGAAAATTTTAACTTAATGAACTGATGGTTGGCTATTAAGATAGAGCTACTTACACAGTTTTCTTCTTTTAAAAGAATGTTGGTTCAGTGTGCTGCAGACCGGCACGGATTTAAGGGAAGACTTCCTGCCACAAAATATTTGTAACAGCTCCTGAAAGAGAAACTAATTATCACGAGTCAGGTCTTTATTTTATTTATTTATTTATTTTTTTGCGGTACGCGGGCCTCTCACCGCTGTGACCCCTCCCGTTGCGGAGCACAGGCTCCGGACGCGCAGGCTCAGC
>RJWK010017454.1:0-34325 GCA_004363435.1 Platanista minor
GGTGGGGGGGGGGGGTCAGGTAGTTCATAATGCTACCTAACCCCCACAGCATCAGTGACCACAAATTTCTTTCTGTGGTAATGAAGATAAACAACACACATTGAGTCAGTATCACAGCAGTCATTATTCTTTGTGCTTTTCAGGTAAGATCTACTTTGAGCTTCCTAATAACCCTATAAATCAAGTGCCCTTGTTGTTATGGCCATTTTACAGATGAGGAAACTGTAGTTAAGAGAGACTAGATAACTTTAAAAGTTACACAAGTCCTATGTAGCCCAGATTGTATTTGAACACAAGGATGTGCAGCCTTAATTCTGTAGCCATAAAGAAGCAAGCCTTCTCTAGGTCAGAGATGGCTGAGCTTCATCATAGGATCTTATAAGATGAAGGAAAATTAGAGATTGTTTATTGGAATCTTATACTTAACAAGGAAACTGAGGCTCAGAGAAAGTTTTGAGTTTGTTAAAGTAGTTGCAGACTGCTAGAATTAAAATGCTGCAGTTCTTAGTGTTTAAACAAAATTATTTGTTTTTGTTAGTTTGTTTTGCGTTTTAGTACTGTATAGCAACTTGACAAAATAGCAAAAAGAGAACATGAATTCATTAGAAAATGATTTCTTCCTGCCGGGGTCATTAGTAACATGTGCAACTTCGCTCTTTGAAGCATCCACTCATTATCAATCATGGGCCTGTTGGGGTCACCTCCTTGTCCCCCATCCACTGGGTGAGCGAGTCTTCGTGAAGCAAACCCGCCCACAGTGCTCTATTGAATGAGAGAGCAGAACAGTGCATTCCTTCATTAAAAGCTTACTTCTAGTTACCAGGTCTGACTACACCTTCTCTCGGTTTCTCAGAGGGTAATTGAAAGCTCTGACAAAACACAGTTAAGGCAAAAGATAGTTGACTATTTTCTAAGAATGTAAAGAATCTGACAGTCTACTTTCTGTTGTGAATCCCTGTGCATTAGAGCCACAACTGCTCAATTAAAGCAACCATCATTATGCTAAACTTAAGGTCGTATGACACATTCTCACATCTTATGTTTATTGTGGGTATAATTTTAGCCTCTTGTGTTTTTTATGGGCACATTATCATAATTTTAAAATCAAGGTGGATCTTAGAAGTAAAAGAAGATCTAAGTATCGTATATTCTTGGGATATGGGAATCTGATTGTGTAAACTGTCATAAAGTTAATGGAAACTCACAGCCTCGATCTGCAATCATGTTAAGAGTTTATCCTCCCAGTGTCTTTTCATGGGGATTGGTTTACATAAAGTCAGGATTAAACAGCAGAGATATTCTCACCAACTCCACTGCTGGCTTAATTTTCATTCGCAAAAAAGAAATGTTGTACAGAGAGAAATTATCTCTACAATATATAAATTACATGTCAAATCCCTTCTATATATGTCAATTTAGTAAACTCAGAGCAGAGAAAATCCACAAGTTCTTGCTATAAGAAGTATACAGAGCATAGATAGCTTTGGTTAACTGCCCATATCGAGGGTCCAGTAACTCCTAGTGGTACTAAACTGACAAGGCAACAAGGGGTCTGAATATTCTGGAAATGCAGAATGTGGTGGTAAAAACTGGGGGACTTTGAAGCTGACTCAGGAAGGACAATAAGCAAATTGCTATTTATCCCTTACCCCCACCCAATTTTTGATTTATTGAGACTTTCCACTCCATCCTCTTCTAGGTTTATTGAGATTCTAAGGTAACCCCATTACTTTTTTTGTGTTGCTCGGCAAATGTACTGTCAACGCATATCATTCTCTTGATTTTTATAGAAGAAGAAATTGGGACTCAGGAAAGTTAAGTGCTCAGGTCTACATTGTTATTAAGTGGTGTAGCTGGAATGTGAACCTGGGTGTTCTCATTCTAACCCGGATACTCTGTCTACTGGATCAGGCTGCTCTCCATTTTGGGGGTTGGGGCACAGGTAGAGGTGAGAGGGTGGTGGTGGTGGAGGAGGAAGAGGAGGATACTCTTCATCTTTCCTCACAGATGCTTCTAAGGATATGAATAATGGTATTATGGTGTCAGGAGTAGGTGCATCTGTAAATACCAATTTTCTCACAATTCCAGAGTTAGGCTGTCCAGGGCAGGTAGAGCTGCTCAACATCACTAAGAGAGATCTACGCAGCTTCTCTCTTTCTGCTGTGCCAGCTTTAAGGTGTTGGTTGTGACCTCATGAAGGTAGAATGGCTGCTGTAGCTCAACTTATCACAACTGTGTTTAAGCATCCATATCTTTTCTTTTAATAGGAAATGCAGATGTTTACCCAGAGCTCCTAGCAGTATTCTGCTTCAACCTCTTTAGTTATAATTGCATCACCTGGTCACTCCAGTGTTATGGGAGTGGTTATCTCTCCTGGGGCTGTGCACACTGCCATTCCCAAACAAACAGGGTTCTGTTAGGCAGAAGAAGAGAATAGGTATTGGATAGGCAATACACATTGTCTACAACAATTACTGATAGGGTACTGTCAACCTCCTTCTACATACCCCAGTCCAGAAGTTTCATTGTCAACATTTACCCTAGTCTCACCCTGGTGATTTTGTTAAGCTTCAGGGAAATAAAATGTAGCGGCTCTTCAAAAGAAGGTGTTAGACCCTGATTTACTACACGATACATCGCTTGCACTCCTGTAGTGTTTTCCCAAAAAGAAAAATAAACCTTGCCCCCGAGGCCTCACTTTGTGAAGAGTATACCTAGCAGGGAATACTATTCTATCTTATCTATTCTGTTTTCTTGAGCATTTCCTGAACATCCCTCTTTAGTTATTACTTATATAATTTTAGAAGTCATTTCCTCCTATTCTTGTGTGTTATCTAGTCTTTAGCATAGCTAGATGTGAGCCATCCAAATGATGGAATTCTTTGGGCTTCCCTGGTGACGCAGTGGTTGAGAGTCCTCCTGCCGATGCAGGGGACACGGGTTCGTGCTCCGGTCCGGGAAGATCCCACGTGCCGCGGAGCGGCTGGGCCCGTGAGCCATGGCCGCTGAGCCTGCGCGTCCGGAGCCTGTGCTCCGCAACGGGAGAGGCCACAGAGGTGAGAGGCCCGCGTACCGCAAAAAAAAAAAAAAAAAAAAAAGAAGGAATGATGGAATTCTTCTTTTCTCTCTGGGAAGAATAAATGTTTTAAATGAATGAAAGAGTATTCAAAATTTAAGTTGTTGTTTCTAAAATTAAGGATCAGTACTTAAAGCCATTCCCCATTCAGGACCTTCATGACTATCTTTTCTTGCATTGAGAAATGTATATTTAAGGGTCATCCTATAATTGCATAAATACACTGAATTGAAGGCATTTTAGGAGGCCCTTCCCAAGGAAGGCAGAAAATCTGAATTGGGGCCTAACAACATTCTAGCTCTGTTCCAGGTGGCTCTTCTGCTGTGAGAGGGGTCGTTGTTTCGTGTCCCCTTTGCCCTGGTGAACCAGCAATTGTGGAAGCCACCCACGCTGAGTGACCAGTGGAAATAACTGGAAACAACTCTGGAAGATCCAGGGTCACTGTCCTCCAAGAGAATCCACTGTGAAAGAAACTGAGAAATTGAAAAGAAAGTGACTTTTCCTTCACTTAGTTTTTCTGCTAAAGGCTCAGAATAGTCCTGCATTTCCCCCTTGCATTTAAACAACAAACCTATTTAAATAAGCTAATAGAATATAAACCTATTTTCTTTAACTTGATCTGTGTATTCTCTCAGGCTGCGCTAGGGCAATAGGCTGCCCCCAGTTTATCTCCTGCTAATGTAACTGAGCACCGTTGGAAACCCTAAGACTCAGGAGATGCTTCTCATTTTTTTTTGCCTCAGGTTAGATATCTTTTATTTCTGACCTCATGGTTTAGTTGCTTCATCTTCCTGGAAGTCTCATCACACATTTTAATTTTTCTGAGAACTCATACCACTCTTTTGTGGTTGAACTATTTGTTGTGAGGCTGGGTCTAGTTCATTGTTCTATCTTCAAGGCCTAGTTATGTGTCTTTTATCCAATGGGAAGTCAGTACATATCTTTGGATTGAAATTGATCTTGTGCGGGAAGCTGGGTTGGCAGGATTCGCTTCAGGACAAAAATAAGGAATGAGGAAGCTTCTGAGGGCAGTTAGCGGCTGAGTGGGGAAAAGGATGAAAGTTCCTTTGTTCTGGGTTTTCTCTCCATTATTTTGAGATGCCGTCATACAGGTTGGCTTTGGTTATTTATTCTGTTCCATTCCAAGTAAAATAAAATTTTTGTGTTTGGAATTTTTCAGCATGCTCTGCCAAACACAGAAGTGACTCGGTTTAACAAGAGTTAAAACTCTACTGGTTTGCCTCCAGATTTTACCGGGTAGCACTGGCTAACAGGATACAGAGGTATTAATGGCAGGTCTCTCATTTGTGCCCCCTGAGAGAGGAAAGAGAAATAGCAGCAGTGTGGTGCCTATGCTAAACATCTCGGCATACACTTGTCCTCTTTGTTTAACATGAAGCCAGCCACACGAGATTAGATTCACCACTGGTGACATGGGTAACAGATCTGGAGGGCTTCTTAACCTTGGGGAAGAAGGAATCCAAGTCAAAGTTGTCCAACCATCATTCACAGGGAATTTCATAGGAATTTCTTCATCAGTAAAATTTGACAACATGACCTCCAAAGTCAAGGCCCCTTATTCCAATGACATGGGCTATGATTGTTTGGTGGTTAAAGCCTGGAGCCAAAAAGCCTAGGTGCAATCTCAGACCCACCACTTACTAGCTAGATGATATTGGGCCAAGTACCAGACCTCTCCATTTTCCTCATCTGAAAAATGGGGATAATTGTAACTACTCCATAAGATTGTTACGATGATTAAATTGGTTTATATTTGTAAAGCTTTTAGAATAGAACTAGGAATATAGAGTACATGCCTGTTAATAAATTATCAGCAAGAATAACCAAGGGCTTCGAGGCTGATTACAGATAACAATAGGGAAATTGTAGGCACAGGATCCACCAGGTAGAGTTGAGAGACAGACAGAGGTGACCCAGCTGACAGATGGAAAGCTTGAGGGAATGTTCTCAAAGATAGATGGTTGAGATACAGACCAACAACTGGTCAGGGCCTCCTGCAAGCCTGGAAGTAGCAAGGGCTTTGTGAAGTCTCTGGATGTCAAGAGCTTTACATTTCCTAAATATAATGTATTCTTTTTGAGATGGTAAAATTTGCCTGTGTTCTGCTGGACATTTTCTAAGCTGTGCTTCCCTTCTGGACCTTTCATCACCTCATACTCCTTTGGGCATTTTACAGGTTTTAGTAACCTCACTTGACAAGAGAAATGTAGCTCAAGCTCTCAGCAGTGGTCCAAGCCTCACAGATGTTATGGGTCAAGGTGGATCAATTACATTTCCTAAGGTTCTCTTCACTGGGTTGTGGTACTGAGTGGATGGTACTGTAGATATCTATCCTAGGAAACTAGCTGGTTGAAGTTTCAGTAACATTAGAGGAAGATAAAAGATAAACTTGACTGTGTATATCCTTTGCATTTTTTAAACTGCCTACATAGTAAGCACACTGACTGGCAAGAATTAGACCCATAATAAATGCAATGAAATTGCCCATTACTTGCATAATTGAAAACTATAAATATTTTAAATAATAAAATTGTGAAAATTTCTCTATTAATGCTCTGAGAATGTCGTAAATCTGTAAAGACTAGCAGATTCATAGGGATGGTTGAATATGAAATCTTTGCTTTCATATCTTTGAGATCAAATATTTTTCTGGGATGTTTCAAAAGGCTTCAAAATTGAAAAGCATGAATGTGTAAATAGTCATGAGGAATGAAGCCCAGAAGAGTGAGTGCAGGGTAGTCCTTCTGGGAAGATGTATTTAGGAAATGGGGGAAGAACAAAGAAAACAGAAATGCAAAAATAGAACTAATTTGATACTGCATGTATGTCCTTCTTCATTACTGTACATCTTCTTTACACCCCACCCCAAAGGGTATAATTTGATGTGATTGAATAAGGCCTTTTGCTTTAATTAGGTATCTCAGTCTTTGAAAACTGAGAATAATCCCCAATGTGTATGAAAGGCATGAGATACTTAAATATTATGAGATAAATACAAGAGCACTATAAACTAATATCCCAAGGCAGGTCCTCTTAATAGATTTGTCGTACTCGTACCTAGAGGCAAAAAGAGAAAGAGTTTCTGTTCTAATATTTTTATAGTTCAATCTTTAATAGTTTTGCATACCTAAGTGTCTATGTGTGTATCTGTATTATATAACTTTGGCAGACTCTTTTAGTTTTAGATGTAATATCCACTTTTACTTCTTCCTTAATAATGAACCCAATTTTATTTGGGATGGCAATTTACCCAGCTATTTAAAAAAAAAAAAATCCAAACATGTTTCCCAGACTCATTTTCAGCTAGGTGTGATTGCCATGGTTCTGGGATATGCAACTGGAGTGGAAGTTTGCTGGACATTTCTAGCGAATATTTGTTTCTTGAAATGTGGAATGCCCCTCCTTCCTTTTCCCTTTCTTCTTCTTGTTTGGAACTCAGCAGTTGAGGCTGGAGGTGGAGACCATTGGGTTGGAAGACCCCCCCTAAGGGTGACAGACAAGAACAAGAACAATCCCAGGGCACTGATGAATTTGTGGAACCAACTTCATCTGGTATGAGAGAAAAATAAACTCATATTTGTTTAAGTCAATAAATTAGCTCTTATAATAACACCTACAAAAGAACATATAGGTCAATAGAGCAAGAAGGGGAATAAGAACAATTCTCATTCATTCAATATGCACTCCCAGGACTTAGATGGGCATGTCTCAGATTTGATACTATTGGGTGGACATAGCTATTTGGAAATTTCAAGGAGCTCCAACTTGCACTACAGTAGAGTATTTTCATCTTCATAGTGCTTGAAATTATGGTAGATACACTATAGAGAGCCCTGGTGTATTCATTTTTAGAATAATTCTATTTTTTGGGGGGGTGGGACTATCTTGACAGAAATTTATTAACAATATTTTGATTTATATAAAAAAACATTTAACTTATTTATTTGATTTGATCCTTCCTCAATATGTTTATTCAGTATTTTATGTTATAGTTAAAAAGAATCTAATTGGCAAGATTATTTTTGATGCTGCTATGTAGATAAGAGGACACATTTTAAAGCAAATTGTAATTAATAAACCGATGTTAAGTGTTTAAGATACTATACTAGGGAGCAGGATGTGTGTGACATTTACAGCAGGATCAGGCATGCAAGGTGCTATTTATTTTCTTACCTGCTCCAACCTCTGGGCCAAGAGGGGAAGTTGATCTCTTCTGGATATTTCAGAAAGCTACTATTCCACCTGTTTGTAAAAATTCTGTTCCTTTGATATTTATGTCATTGAGCTACATTGTCTGCTATCTACCAACCATCTACACACTCACCTCACTGACCAAAGATGTGGCCTAGGATGCACAGTCTCCTCTCATCAGGCCTTGCTCTTCCTGGACGATTGGAATCTTTGTGCATAACCCTCCTCAGCATCGTGTCTCATTAGCTGGATACCTTATCATTTCATCCATGAATACTTCCAAGTGTACCTCCCAAAGATGAAAACACTACTGAGAAACATGTTCATAGTACATGAACACAAACAGATATTCAGTCGTAGTTCACATGTTTTCAGTTGTCTCGTTGGTTTTGTTTATTTGTTTAAAAAAGATCCAAATAAGGTCCATATGTTGCATATAGTTGGTATGTCTTTTAAGTTATTCTTTCTCTCTCTCTCAAATTTTCATTGAGATATAAAATACATAGAGAGAAAAATACACTAATCTAAGGTTTACAACTCAATGAATTTTTGTGAAACTGCCATTCAGATCAAAATATAGAACATAGTCAACACCCCAGATTTCCTCATGTCCCCTCTTAACCTATATGTCTCCTGCCAGAGGTGACCATTATTCTCTCTTAGATCTATTTAATCTATCAGTCTCCTCTCCATTTCTCTCCTTCTGTCTCTTTCTCTTCCTTCCTTTCTTCCTTTGTTCTTGTAATTGTTTGTTGTGTAGAGTATCTCATAGTTGAGGTTTTGCTAATGACATCATTAGTGTCATTTAAAATGTTCTTCTGTCCCCTATGTAGCCTGTATCTGATATACATGGCTAAATGAGATCCAGAATACAGATGCATGCACCCACACATACGTAAATATACAGACATATTTGTGTATATATCTATGTATACATATATATACGCACACACACAAATACACGTACATACACATACACCATTAACTTATGAAGAATTGCAAAATGGTGATATTCTAATTCTATCATTCCTTCTTTATTTATTGTTTGCAATCATCTATAAAGAAAAACTTCCCTTCATCAGCTATTAGGTTACTCAGAGTTACATCTCCAACAGGAAAGGCAAGAAAAATGCCTCAGACTTTATTCACCAGTTTTCAAAGTAGTGAGCTCACTCCTTAGTAATCTTCAAAAGTGACCAGTAATTTTACATTTAAATATCATTAAGAAAAATGCACATGGATTTAACATGTTTTGTGTGTTCCAATCCATTGCACATATTATCGTTATAAATACTACAATTGACCCATTGTTGGCCCAATAACAGCCTATTCAAATGGACTCTCGAGTCTTTTAAACATGATTCTAATAGTTTTTGATAGCCTCTTTGCTCTCTGGTGTGACAAGATATTGCAGGCTTACCTTGTACACTTTCTGCCCCAGGTCTGGAATCAGCCATTTCTCCAAGGAGAATAGAAAAAGTGATATTTTAGGATGAGAAATAAAGCCAATTATACAAATAATCCAGCAGCAAAACATAACAAAACAGAAACTGATGACATAGGAGACAGAGGGAAGAAGTGCTGGCATGTCTCTGGTAAAAGGCTTGGACTTTAGTGGGAGCACACAGCTACTCCTTCTATAATAATATGAGTGCATTAGTCAGGGATCTCCAGAGAATCAGAAGCAATAGGAATATATATATTATTATTATTATATATACATTACACACACACATACGCACGGAGAGAAAGAGAGAGAGGGAAGGTTTTAAGGAATCGGCTCCTACCATTGTTGAAGGCTGCCAAGTCCATAATTCCAAAATCTGCAAGGCTAGTTAGCAGGTTGGAGACCCAGGAAAGAGCTAATGTTGCAGCTGGAATCCAAAAGTAGACTAAAGACAGAATTCTCTCTTCTTTGGAGGACGTTTGTTTTCTCTGAAGGCCTTCAGTTGATGGGATGAAGTTCATCCATATTACAGAAGGTAATTTCCTTTACTCCAAGTCTACTGTTAAAAATATTAATGCCATCTAAAAAGCACCTTCACAGCATCACACGAACTAGTGTTTGATCACACATCTGGGTATCGTGGCCCAGTCAAATTGACACATAAATTTAATTATCCAGAGAAGTGAAAGTGCAGCTGCTGGAAGGCAGATCGACGTGATGGAGGGCCTGTAGGTTGCTTTATATCTCTACTCAGCCGTCACCTCCTGACTCTATCTCACCCCCTATCCTACTTATATCTCCTCACCGGGGCTACCACCATCTCTCATCCGGAAGACACTGCAGACCCCATAATGTTCTCCCTGCGTGCATATTGCTCCCCCTACTGCTGCAGACAAAGACATGATTTTTTTCACATACAAAACTGATTGCATTATAACCTGCTCAAAATTTAAATGTTTTCCTATAGTATTTATATAAACTTAGACTTCTCAGCATGATCTTTTTGACTCTTCAATACTCGGTCCCTGCCAGCCTCTGCAGTTTCACCTGTCCATGTCCACTGGAGATGCCCACCAGTTTTTGATCCCTTGAATGTGCCATTCTGCCCCCATCGTGACACCTCTGCACCTTTGCATATGCTGTACCCTCTGCCTGGGTTGTTCTCCCTTCCCTTCTTTACCTCAGCAACTCCTCTTCTTCTTAGCTGAGCTCTCATCTCAGCTCAACTGTCCTCACTGCATCTCTGACTCTACCTAACCCCACCACCCCCATCACACTCTCAGGCATCCATCACCTCTCCTTCAGGGCACTCACCACAACTGCAGTCCTGCACTTATTTATGGAGCCCTTCCATTAATGTCCCTCTTCCTCCTGTAGCAGCTCCATGTGGGCAAGGATGTCAAAACCCCACACCTTATCACAGTGCCTGACACACAGAGATGCTCAAAAGAAGTTTATTATGTGATTGAGTTTATGAGACGTGAATATCAGGATTATTTTTTAGTTTCCAATATTAAATATTCATTAGAACGTACTAACATGAATAAGTGGCACAGATAATAAATGTTATGAGTTCAGAAGACAGAGAAAGTCTACCGTGAATTATTGAAAATCTGGCAGAGGAAGGACCTAAGATGCACCACACAAGATGAGTGGTGTTTGGAGGTGGCACGGTGTCATGGTTAAGGGCAAAGATGCTGAAGTTTGACATTGAATCCCAGCAAGACCGCTTAGTGTCTGCATAACCTTGGAAAAGTGCTTTATTGTCTCTGAGCTTCAGTCCCTTTACCTGTTAAAAAAAAAAAAAAAAAGTGGGAACAACATTAATGCTAGTTCAGACTTACTGAACACTTACTATGAGCCCGAGAGTCTCAGAGCAGTGTGTGGATTATCCCATTGAAGTCCAAACCCATGAGATGGATGTTCTTCTTATTCCTATTTTTGTGATGAGAAAATAGAAAGTCAGAAATTTGAAATGACTTGCTCAAGGTCACATGTCATCATGGTACCAACTCATGAGTGAGGATTAAATGGGAAAATGTAGAGGTCATAGCACCATGCTTGGCACATGCAGAGTACTCACTAAAGTACTATTATCTTCATCTCTACTGATAAAGTGGAAAGGAAGCTGCCTGGCAGCAGGGCAAAGGCCTGAAGATACTGGAGCATAACATGGACCCCAGCAAAAGGGATCAGGCCCATCTTTCCCCTTAAGAGAGCATGAGAAAGGATAGAGGGCAGAGCTGGCTGGAAAAGATGGCAGGGAAGGCCTCTGAAGTGCTTTACAAACACTGCTACTCAGGTAGGGGATAGCTATGTTCGGCACCCAATTGCTTTGTTCACTGCCTTACTCTGTACAACAAATAGCAAGGTGTTCCTTGGGTACCTCGACGCTGCTGTTTGCCCATAGCTTACAGGCATTTCCCCCTTCCTAGTCAATAAGGGTCAGGGATAGATTTTTTTTTTAATGTTTTTAATTGAAGTATTGAAGTATAGCTGATTTATAATATTGCGTTAGTTTCTTCTTCCTTTTTCCATTTCACAGAACAATGTGCAGACTCAGTGTTTGTAAAGACCCTTAGGAACAAGGCATCTGGGTGGCTGTAATCTTGCCAAAAAGAACAACATGGTGCAACCATTGTTCATGTTTCTTTTCTACTATCGAACATCTTTCGTTGACAGCTGCCTCTGTGGATGTTTGGATCTCCTTAGACTTAGGAAAAGTGTTTTTTTCCCCACCACCAGATTTATGAAGTGATTACCTAACATTTTTTATACTGTATTCCACTTGATTAATTGGTGTTTGCCCCCCAAAATTTCTTAGTAAAATACATTTGGAATTTACTAGTTTATAAGTGGGTTCATATATTTTTTTTCAGCATTCTCAGCCTTTAATATGTATTTTGACAGTATTCACAAACTTATTTGAAAACTAAACTCTTCTTTTCTTTTCTTTTCCTTTCTTTTCATAAGGAATCATGTGGGGGCTTGTTTAAATGCAGATGACTGGGCTCCAGACCCAGAGATTTTGGCATCATACTCTGGGGAGAGACACAAGAATCTGCCTTTTATATCAACCCTCAAGGTGATTCTGATGTATTGTTTATTAACCATGTTGGAAAACACTGACTGGGACAAACTACCACTTAGGAAGAAGACTGAAGGAGCAAAGAGGAATCATGGGTGGTAGTCTTTAGGAACAAATGCATTTTTTTTCTTGGAAGTTAAAAAAAGAAGGGTGCATCTTTTTTTTTTTTTTTTCTCGAAAGAGACCAACTGAAAGGCCTTCTGTGAAAAATCAATAGCTAACATCATTTTTAATGGTGAAAGACTGAACAACTTCCCCCCAGGATCAGGAGTAAGACATGGATATCCATGCTCACCACTTCTGTTCAATATGGTAAAGAAATTCTAGCCAGGGCAATTAGGTAAGAAAAAGAAATGAAGGGCTTTCAGATTGGAAAGGAAAAATACAAACGTAGTCTACTTGCATATGATATGTTTTATATATGGAAAACCCTAAAAAAGCTGCCAAAAAGAAAACAATGGAAACCAAAAAGCTATTAGAGCTAATAAATAAATTCAGCAAAGTTTCATGATGCAAGATCAGTATACAAAAATCAGTTGTTTCTACACACTATCAATAAACAATCTGAAAATGGGATCAAGAAAACAAGGCCAATTATAACAGCATCAAAAATAATAAATATTTATAAATAAACTTAACCAAGGAAGTGTAAGACTTTTGCACTAAAAACTACAAAACATTATTAAGATTTTTGTTTTCCATGGTAGTATTTATTAGTAAAATGTAAATAGAAACCATTATCGAAGGCAGTGGTACTATATTGAGAAAAGGAGGAATTTAATTGTGATGCTGAGAAGATATTTTATTAGTATCTGATATTTCTCCTTGAACTTGCCGGCCACTCTTTTAAACTAAGAGATGTTTAATTTTGGCATTTAATTTGAGAAACAAAATCTAAGTGTAAATGTGTTACCTTTTACTTTTAAGAAACCTTTCATCTCACTGTACTCGCCTTGACTTGCTTCCCTTAGCTCTGACTATGATGTCACCCCTTGTTATCTAGGTTGAAAACTTTCTTATGTTGTTAGATCTCAGTAGTTTCAGCTGTGAAGGGCCAGGAAAGGTGGGGTCTAGGAGATATTTGAAAACTTTCTGCATAATTCATACATGACTTTTAAAATTATTTTTTATTTTTATTATCTTGAATTTTTTAATTTAATTTAATTTTTTATACAGCAGGTTCTTATTAGTTATCTATTTTATACATATTAGTGTATCTCCTCATTCATCCCACCACCACCACTATCTCCCTGCTCCCCGCTTTCCCCCCTTGGTGTCCGTACGTTTGTTCTCTACATCTCTGTCTCTATTTCTGCCCTGCAAACTGGTTCATCTGTACCATTTTTCTACGTTCCACATATATGCAGTAATATACAATATTTTTTTTTCTGACTTACTTCACTCTGTATGACAGTCCCTAGATCCATCCACGTCTCTACAGATGACCCACTTTCGTTCATTTTTATGGCTGAGTAATATTACATTGTATATATGTACCACATCTTCTTTATCCATTCGTCTGTTGATGGGCATTTAGGTTGCTTCCATGACCTAGCTATTGTAAATAGTGCTGCAATGCACACTGGGGTGCATGTGTCTTTTTGAATTATGGTTTTCTCTGGGTATATGCCCAGTAGTGGGATTGCTGGGTCATATGGTAATTCTATTTTTAGTTTTTTAAGGAACATCCACACTGTTCTCCATAGTGGCTGTATCAATTTACATTTCCACCAACAGTGCCAGAGGGTTCCCTTTTTTCCACACCCTCTCCGGCATTTGTTGTTTGTAGATTTTCTGATGATGCCCATTCTGACTGGTATGAGGTGATACCTCATTGTAGTTTTGGTTTGCATTTCTCTAATAATAAGTGGTCTTGAGCATCTTTCCATGTGCTTCTTGGCCATCTGTATGTCTTCTTTGGAGAAATGTCTATGTAGGTCTTCTGCCCATTTTTGGATTGGGTTGTTTGTTTTTTTAATATTGAGCTGCATTAGCTGTTTGTATATTTTGGAGATTGATCCCTTGTCCATTGATTTGTTGGCAAATATTTTCTCCCATTCTGAGGGTTGTGTTTTCGTCTTGTTTGTAGTTTCCTTTGCTGTGCAAAAGCTTTGAAGTTTCATTAGGTCCCATTTGTTTCTTTTTGTTTTTATTTCCATTGCTCTAGGAGGTGGATCGAAAAAGACCTTGCTGTGATTTATGTCAAAGAGTGTTCTTCCTATATTTTCCTCTAAGAGTTTTATAGTGTCCGGTCTTAAATTTAGGTGTCTAATCCATTTTAAGTTTATTTTTGTGTATTGTGTTAGGGACTGTTCTAATTTCATTCTTTTACATGTAGCTGTCCAGTTTTCCCAGCACCACTTATTCAAGAGACTGTCTTTTCTCTATTGTATATCCTTGCCTCCTTTGTCATAGATTAGTTGACCATAGGTGCGTGGGTTTATCTCTGGCCTTTCTATCCTGTTCCATTGATCTATATTTCTGTTTTTGTGCCAGTACCATATTGTCTTGATTACTGTAGCTTTGTAATATAGTCTGAAGTCAAGGAGTCTGATTCCTCCAGCTCTGGTTTTTTTTCCCCTCAAGACTGCTTTGGCTATTCAGGGTTTTTTGTGTCTCCATACAAATGCTAAGATTTTCTTTTCTAGTTCTGTGAAAAATGCCACTGGTAATTTGATAGGGATTGCATTGAATCTGTAGATTGCTTTGGCTAGTATAGTCATTTTCACAATATTGATTCTTCTAATTCAAGAACATGCTATATCTCTCCATCTGTTTGTATCACCTTTAATTTCTTTCAACAGTGTCTTATAGTTTTCTGCATACAGGTCTTTTGGCTCCCTAGGTAGGTTTATTCCTAGGTATTTTATTCTTTTTGTTGCAGTGGTAAATGGCAGTGTTTCCTTAATTTCTCTTTCAGATTTTTCATCATTAGTGTATAGGAGGAATGCAAGAGATTTCTGTGCATTAATTTTGTATCCTGCTACTTTACCGAATTCATTGGTTAGCTCTAGTAGTTTTCTGGTGGCATCTTTAGGATTCTCTATGTATAGTAGGATGTCATCTGCAAACAGTGACAGTTTTACTTCTTCTTTTCCAGTTTGTATTCCTTTTATTTCTTTTTCTTCTCTAATTGCCATGGCTAGGACTTCCAACACTGTGTTGAATGATAGTGGTGAGAGTGGACATCTTTGTCTTATTCCTGATCTTAGAGGAAAGGCTTTCAGTTTTCACCATTGAGAATGATGTTTACTGTGGGTTTGTCACATATGGCCTTTATTATGTTGAGGTAGGTTCCCTCTATGCCCACTTTCTGGAGAGGTTTTATCATAAATGGGTGTTGAACTTTGTCAAAAGCTTTTTCTGCATCTATTGAGATGATCATATGGTTTTTATCCTTCAGTTTGTTAATATGGTGTATCACACTGACTGATTTGCATATACTGAAGAATCCTTGCATCCCTGGGATAAAGCCTACTTGATCATGGTGTATGATCTTTTTAATGTGTTTTTGGATTCTGTTTGTAGTATTTTGTTGAGGATTTTTGCATCTATATTCATCAGTAATATTGGTCTCTAGTTTTCTTTTTTTGTAGTATCTTTGGTTTTGGTATCAGAGTGATGGTGGCCTCATAGAATGAGTTTGGGAGTGTTCCTTCCTCTGCAATTTTTGGGAAGAGTTTGAAGAGGATGGGTGTTAGCTCTTCTCTAAATGTTTGATAGAATTCACCTGTGAAGCTATCTTGTCCTGGACTTTTGTTTGTTCGAAGGTTTTTAATCACCGTTTCAATTTCAGTGTCTGTGATTGGTCTGTTCATATTTTCTGTTTCTTCCTGGTTTAGTCTTGGAAGGTTATACCTTTCTAGGAGTTTGTCCATTTCTTCCAGGTTGTCCCTTTCACTGGCATAGAGTTACTTGTAGTAGTCTCTTACGATGCTTTGTATTTCTGCAGTGTCTGTTGTAACTTCTCCTTTTCCATTTTTAATTTTATTGATTTGAGTCCTCTCCTTCTTTTTCTTGATGATTCTGGCTAAAGGTTTATCAATTTTGTTTATCTCCTCAAAGAACCAGCTTTTAGTTTTATAGATCTTTGCTATTGTTTTCTCTGTTTCTATTTCATTTATTTCTTCTCTGATCTTTATGATTTCTTTCCTTCTACTAACTTTGGGTTTTGCTTGTTCTTCTTTCTCTAGTTCCTTTAGGTGTAATGTTAGATTGTTTATTTGAGATTTTTCTTGTTTCTTGAGGTAGGCTTATATTGCTATAAAATTCCCCCTTAGAACTGCTTTTGCTGCATCCCATAGGTTTTGGATCATCGTGTTTTCATTGTCATTTGTCTCTAGGTATTTTTTGATTTCCTCTTTGATTTCTTCAATGATCTCTTGGTTATTTAGTACCATATTGTTTACCCTCCATGTGTTTCTGTTTTTTACTTTTTTTTCCCTGTAATTGATTTCTAATCTCATAGAGTTGTGGTCAGAAAAGATGCTTGATATGATTTCAGTTTTCTTCAATTTATTGAGGCTTGATTTGTGACCCAAGGTGTGATCTATCCTGGAGAGTGTTCCGTGCACACTTGAGAAGAAAGTGTAATCTGCTGTTTTTGGATGGAGTGTCCTATAAATATCAGTTAAATCTATCTGGTCTATTGTGTCATTTAAAGCTTGTGTTTCCTTATTAATTTTCTGTTTGGATTATCTGTCCATTGGTGTAAGTGAGGTGTTAAAGTCCCCCACTGGTATTGTGTTACTGTCGATTTCCTCTTTTATAGCTGTTAGCAGTTGCCTTATGTATTGAGGTGCTCCTAAGTTGGGTGCATATATATTTGTAATTGTATATCTTCTTCTTGGATTGATCCCTTGATCATTATGTAGTGTCCTTCCTTGTCTCTTGTAACATTCTTTATTTTAAAGTGTATTTTTTCGGATATGAACATTGCTACTCCAGCTTTCTTTTGATTTCCATTTGCATGGAATATCTTTTTCCATCCCCTCACTTTCAGTCTGTATGTGTCCCTAGGTCTGAAGTGGGTCTCTTGTAGACAGCATATATATGGGTCTTGTTTTTGTATACATCCAGCGAGCCTGTGTCTTTTGGTTGGAGCATTTAATCCGTTCATGTTTAAGGTAATTATTGATACGTATGCTCCTCTTCCCATTTTCTTAATTTTTATGGGTTTGTTTTTGCAGGTCCTTTTCTTCTCTTTTGTTTCCCGCTTAGAGAAGTTCCTTTAGCATTTGTTTTAGAGCTGGTTTGGTGGTGCTGAATTCTCTTAGCTTTTGCTTATCTGTAAAGCTTTTGATTTCTCTGTCAAATCTGAATGAGATCCTTGCCAGCTAGAGTAATCCTGGTTGCAGTTTCCTCCCTTTCATCACTTTAAATATATTGTGCTGATCCCTTCTCGTTTCTGCTGAGAAAACAGCTGTTAACCTTATGGGAGTTCCCTTGTATGTTGTCGTTTTTCCCTTGTTGCTTTTAATAATTTTTCTTTGTCTTTAATTTTTGTCAATTTGATTACTATGTGTCTCGGCGTGTTTCTCCTTGGGTTTATCCTGCCTGGGACTCTCTGCGCTTCCTGGACTTGTGTGGTTATTTCCTTTCCCATATTAGGGAAGTTTTCAACTATAATCTCTTCAAATATTTCCTCGGGTCCTTTCTGTCTCTCTTCTCCTTCTGGGACCCCTATAATGTGAATGTTGTTGCATTTAATGTTGTCCCAGTGGTCTCTTAGGCTGTCTTCATTTCTTTTCATTCTGTTTTCTTTATTCTCTTCCACGGCAGTGAATTCCACAATTCTGTCTTCCAGGTCACTTATGCGTTCTTTTGCCTCAGTTTTTCTGCTATTCATTCCTTCTAGTGTATTTTTCATACCAGTTATTGTATTGTTCATCTCTGTTTGTTTGTTCTTTAATTCTTCTAGGTCTTTGTTAAACATTTCTTGCATCTTCTCAATCTTTGCCTCCATTCTTTTCCGAGGTCCTGGATCATCTTCACTCTCATTATTCTGAATTCTTTTTCTGGAAGGTTGTCTATCTCCACTTCACTTAGTTGTTTTTCTGGGGTTTTATCTTGTTCCTTCATCTGATACAAAGTCCTCTGCCTTTTCATTTTATCTATCTTTCTGTGAATGTGGTTTTCCCTCCACAGGCTGCAGAATTGTAGCTCTTGCTTCTGCTTTCTGCCCTCTGGTGGATCATCATTATTAAGATTAATTAAAGAATACTTAAAAAATGGAAAGACATCCCATGTTCATTGATCAGAAGACCTAATATTGTTAAGATGACAATACTCCCCAAAGTGATTTACAGATTCAATGTTATCACTATCAAAATTCCAACTTCATTTTTTTTTTTTTTGGAAATGGAAAAGCTATTCCTAAAATTCATATAGGATACCAGGATAACTCAAATAGCCAAAACGATCTTTTCAAAAAGAAGGATAAAGTTGGAGGATTCAGACTTCCCAATTTTAATATTTACTGCAAAGTTACAGTAATCAAGTCAGTGTAGTACTGGCATAAGGATATATATAGATAAAGAGAATACAATTGAGAATCCAGAAATAACACATATATGTATATGGCCAATTAATTTTTCACAAAGGTGCAAGACAATTCAATGGAGAAAAAATAGCCTTTTCAACAAAAGGTGCTGGGGCAAATGAATATCCACATGCAAAATAATGAATTTGGACCCCTGCCTCACACCCTATACAAACAAAAAAACTCCAAATAGATTTTAGACCTAAATATAAGAGCTAAAACTATAAAACACTTAAAAGGAAACATAGGTATGAATTTTGTGATGTTGGATTTGAACAGAGTTTCTTAAATATAACACCAAAAGCACAAGCAACAAAATAAACAATAAATAAATTGGACTTCATTAGAATTGCAAATTTTTATGCATCCAAGGACAATGTCAAAAAATTAAAAAGCAACTTATAGACTGGGATAAAATATTGGCAATTCATAAAACTGATAAGGGTTCTAGTATCCATTCCTCCATTTCAACAACAAAAAGACAAACCACCCCATTTTTTAAAAAATGGGCAAATGATTTCAATAAACATTTATTCAGTGATGCACAAATGGCCACTACGAACATGCAAAGATGCTTAGCATCATTAGGAAAATGCAAATCAAAACCAAAATGAGATAACACTTCACACCTAGTAGGATATCTATAATCAAAATAGCATACAGTACGTGTTGGGGAGGATGTGGAAAAACTGGAACTTTTGTACATTACTGGTGGGATAACAAAATGATGCAGACTGGTATGGAAAACAGTGTGGAAGTTCCTCAAAAAGTTAAACGCAGGGCTTCCCTGGTGGCGCAGTGGTTGAGAGTCCGCCTGCCGACGCAGGGGACGCGGGTTCATGCCCCGGTCCGGGAAGATCCCACATGCCACGGAGCGGCTGGGCCTGTGAGCCATGGCTGCTGAGCCTGCGCATCCGGAGCCTGTGTTCCGCAATGGGAGAGGCCACAACAGTGAGAGGCCCGCGTACTGCAAAAAAAAATAAAAATAAAAATAAAAGTTAAACGCAGAGTTACCATATAACTCAGCAATTCTAATCCTACATTTAACTGAAATCATTGAAGACAGGTATTCACACAAAAACTTGTACACGAATGCCATAGCACCATTATTCATAATAGCTAAAAAGTGAAAACAACCTAAATGTCTACCACCTGATGAACAGATAGAAGCAAAATGTGATATAGTCATACAGTGGGATATTGTTCCATTCTGATGGAATATTATTATCATAAAAATGAATGAAGGGGCTTCCCTGGTGGCGCAGTGGTTGAGAGTCTGCCTGCCGATGCAGGGGACGTGGGTTCGTGCCCCAGTCTGGGAAGATCCCACATGCGGCGGAGCGGCTGGGCCCGTGAGCCGTGGCCGCTAAGCCTGAGCGTCCGGAGCCTGTGCTCCGCAACGGGAGAGGCCACAACAGTGAGAGGCCTGCGTACACCAAAAAAAGAAAAAAAAAAAATGAATGAAGTACTGATTCATGGTACAATGTGGTTCAACCAGAAAAATAGTATGCTAAGTTTAGGAATCCAAATACAAAAGGTCATATATTGTATGACTGCATTTACATTAAGTGTCCAGAATAGGCAAATCCAAAGACAGAATATAGGTCAGGCACAAGACAAGAGGAGAATGGGGGGTGACTGCTAACGAATAGCAGGGCTTTTTTGAGTGATGAAAGTGTTACGGAATAGATAGTGGTGAAGTTTATAACAAGTTTGTGAATATACTAACAAGGACTAAATTGCACACTTTAAAATTGGTGAATTTTATGTTATGTTAATCTCAATAAAATTTAAGAAGAGACTGATTGAGCCAGTTACGATGCTAAGTTCAGAAAAGGCAGAAACACATATGGTCTTGTCTCAGCCCTCAAACACCTCATACGGCACAAAGGAGACTTACAATCGAACCAGCCCATCCATGTGGGGCAGCCTCCAGTGGTGACAGGAAGATATTCCCAAATGAGATTCTGCTTAGGATAAGAGCAAAAACCCCTAATTAAGTCTTTCTGCCCTCATCGTGTGCCATGCTTCTCTTGGAGTCTGAGCTCCAGCCCATTCTAGCTCCTGTTGCCTTCCCCAGCACAGGGCCTTTGCACATACATTCCCTTCCCTAGGAATGCTGTTCCCTTACACTTCTTATTGAGTTAATTCCTCCTCACCTTACAGATCTTAGTTCCCATGTCATGGCCTCAGGGAAATCTTTCCACCCTGACCTTCATAATCAGGTCACATTGCCAACTGCACCCTCTCTTGTCTTACATTTTTCCTTCCTGCAAACTTTTACACTTGCATGTTCACACCAATTTACTTCCTTCATTTAATTATCTTTTCCTGTCAGATTTTGAAGTTGTTGAGAGTAGGGGCCTGCATGCTTTTGCTCACCCAAATAAGGTCAGTGCTTCTCAGTGTCTGGTACAGTGAGGTCTCAACGAGTCCATGATGCTAAGCTCAATGAATGAACACAAAGAGTGGCCTATGGTCTACCCAAGAAAATCTGAGTTCTGAAAGGAGAGGTTAGTCCCCTCTGGCCTTGAGAGGTCTATTCACGGCTGCACCCTTCTTCCCTTAAGTTGCTGGCATTTGGTCATCTTATCCTCCCAGGACCTGGTGAGGTGGTTTGATGTTACAGTTATCATTTACATTCGAATCACCTGCAATGTAATGTGAGGATAAGATGACTAAATGATGGCAAAGCTCAGCGCAGGTGGCCAGCATTGTTTTATTGGGCTGTTAGGTCATATCCAATTTGCTCTTTCAAATACTTCATCATCTTCTGCTACCAGGTCTATAAATGTCAAATAGTAACAACCCTTGACCTCCTGGCTCCAAGCTAAGAATGCTTCCAAACGAGTCTCACTGATCTTCTTTCATAAGAGAATCTTTAATATGGATTAATCATATTATAAGGATATATTTGTTCTTTTTATTAGAGTCCTTGGGGACTGTCTTTTACTGGTGAAGTGTTGTCTTACAGAGTAATAAGATCAAACTGGGTTTTATTCTTTAATTAAAAGATGAAAAGTTTGGCTTAAAATAATTTTTTAAACGCCTTCAACTTGGGCAGAAAGTGCAAGCATGTTTCATTTTGCACTTATCCAAATTTTACTAGTCTTGGCAACTGAACTAAAAAATTGAGCCTCATACCTAATGGAACATTTGTAGAGAAGACAGACAAATTGTCCAGAATAAACAAAGCCAGAATTTATTTTTAATCGATAGTAGCTGAGCACGGGGAGATGCCTTTAGCTCAAGGCACAGATCAAACTCATTAAGTATCCTGGGCCTCTCATAAATCATGGGATGTGTCGAATCTCGAATTAAACCAAACAAGACAATGGGTCGGGATTCTTGCCTCCCATCAGGCATAAGCTGGGTTGGCAGAGAGACTCTTAGAGGGGATTGAGCAAGGCTGTTTTTCCCCTTAGTAACTCCTGAGCCTACACAGTTGTCAGCATAGGTGATTTGCCTGTTCACAGGCCAAGGACTAGAGCCAAATGGCCTACGCATGCATCCTGGCTGCTGCACTTCCCGGCCACGCCTGGCAGATGCTGTCAGTGCCTTGCCCTTGCCACTCAGCCTACCAGGGATGTTACAACCGGTTTCTGTACTGTTCAAGGCGGCCTGCATTTCATGCCTGGGGAGTTCTCTGGCTGAGAGGGTGTGTTTGGCTCAAGTGTAGGCAGGCCAGAAGTTCAGAGAGTTAGCCCATCAGGATGGGAGCTAGTCAGGGAAATACCCTCTCCCAATCACCGCTCAGTGGAAAACTCCAAGTTGTGTTCTTTGCACTTCCTCAGAGCGCCCCCTGCAGGAAAGAGTGCCGGTTGCCCAGACTAGTAACCCCTTCATTCATGTACGTGTGCTGCTTTCCTCTCTCCCTTGTCTCACGCGTCTGTCTACCTCACGGTACTTCTGAAATCATCTCCCAGATAAAACACTTTTTCCAAAATCCTGGTTTCAGTGTCTGCTTTTGTGGGAACCCGCTGAGACAATAGGCAGCTGTGGGCTTTTTACTCTTGGGGCAGCATGAAGGAAGTCAGAGGTGGCTCTAGAGGCAGACTAGCCTGGTGGTAAAGAGGGCGTCCTCTGCTAATGGATAAACAGCAAGGTCCTGCTGTAGAGCACAGGGAACTATATTCAGTATCTTGTGACAAACCATAATGGAAAAGAATATGATAAAGAATATATATACGTGTATGTGTAGGTGTGTATAACTGAGTCACTTTGCTGTACAGAAGAAATTAATACAACATTGCAAGTCAACTATACTTCAATTAAACTTAAAAAAATTTTAAAAACAAAAAGTAGCATATAGATACCTTAAAAAAAAATAAAAGAGGGCATCCTTTAGAGGCAGAGCACCTTGTCCATCCTAGCTTGTCCAGTCACTTGCTGTGCGATCTTACATGAGTCACTTAACCTCAGTTTTCTACATTCATGAAGTGGGGTCAATAACAAAAGTAGTACCTACCTTATAGACTTGTGGTGAAAATTGAGTAATCCATACAATACTTTTGGAATACTGCATAGCATGTGGTAAGTGCTTAAGGACGGTTAGCTGTGCTTATTAGAGTCACAAGACATCAGACTAGAAAAGACGTTTACATATTAGCCGGTGTGACTTCCTCATTCTCCATGAGGCCCAGGGAAACATGAAGTGGTTTCCTCAAGGTCTCACAGCTAATTAGTGACAGCGAGATCCAAAGATCTCTCAGCCCAGTGTCTGATACCCCAAAATCCAGCTTCCGAACAGTCATACCTCCAAATATTCCATTAAGACATGGGACCCAGTGTGGCCATTTAAATTTGCTGAATTAAAAACAAACAAACACCAGAAAAAACAAACAACAACAAAAAAACTCCGAGGCAGTGCAAGGCAGGAAATATGTAGGAATTATAGAAGATTTCAAGAATCTCACGAATTTGCAACTAGAAGTTTATTTTAAGGGAATTAAAAAAATCAACCCTGCAATGCCATAGGCAGAATGTCTTCGTGGAGAATGTAGGATTTAGACACCAATGCCCTCTTCTGCAGAGTTTATGACAAACCTCAGCTTAACCTCCCAGTCCGGGCAGATGACAGGTCTGGCTGTGCAGTTGAAGTCCTCAGAGTGTTTGAAGGCATTTATCTGATTATAGCTCACAGCCTTGGTGGTATTTGCTAGCTTTTTGTACAAGACCTAATAAAATACATGTTTCTATAACAGTTCTTGGCTTTTTAAGTCTCTCTTTGTTATTCACTGCTTTAGGCAAGCCGCATCTTCTCGTCTTACTTTTGACCTTAAAACCATGAAGGGGCAAAGCACAAGAACATACCAGAAGTGAATCGGAGTAAAGACCTCGCTAAACGAAAGCTCTCCCTCCTGTACAGCCACTGAGATCAGTGGAATAAAACCACATTAAAGATGACCTCTGGCCCTTCCCCTCCAGAGACGACATCTTTCAGAGGCAGTGAGCATGTCTCCTTATAAATACACAGAACATTACAGGGAGGAGAGAGCTTTGTGGTGCCAAGACTTGTAAATATTTGTCTGAGAGTCATGTTTCTATTATCTTTGAGGACGAAGGAAATCGGAGAGAATTTCTTCAAAGGTGAAGCAAGTTGGTTTGTGAAAATGGTGTCATTTTATCTATTCTCCTTCAGGGAAGTTTCTTTGGTCTCACAGTAAATACTCACCACCAGATCAGCAGGTCAGGGAAGTTTTATTTCTTCCATTCTAATGACATATCTTGCACACCACTCATTTTGCCAGTAAGGAATTATCTCTGATATCTCCTCTGCTTGTTAACTGTCCCAATATTAGTACATTTGGCCTAGTTTCTTCTCTACCTTTCCTTACCTACAACTGATAAAGCTGTAACAAAATCAATTTATTATTATCATTATTTTAAAGCTTCCATGGAAACCAATTCTGGTTTGGGATATAGATCAACTTTGTACAAATGGACAATCTTTGGGCCTTTGTGCAATAATATAACCTCTACTCAGGACCAAATGTTGCATGATACCCATACACGATTTTTCTGGTTAATTACCATGATTAGGCATCAAGCTTCCCTAAGATTTCACTTGTGTACTTCCTTGCCTTTATTTTCTGTATATTAAGTTGCAGGGAAGGTTTTCATTTTGCAATTCATTTTTCCTCTTGCATAGTGATTATATGCAGTTCCAGGAGTCACAAGGCTGCAGTTTGTAATTCTTCCAAGCATTAGAACAAGGGTGTGGCCATTAGAATGCAGAAATAGCCATAAAGGGAAAGGGCTATTTGTTCATGTCTCTGGGAGGATAAAGATGGCTTATTTAAAACGTGTGCTTAATATGGGCACAGATTGCATGGAGTACGTACATCTCAGAATTGCCCCACCTGATACCTGTCACCTTCCTTTCGTCACCCATCCTGGCCAGAGAGTCACAGGGGCTTGCGATGAGAAGGCACTGTTATGCAAGGGAACAGTGAACTTTAAGGTGCCATGGGTAGAGCATCAGCGTAATTTGCTACACACCAAACTACATATAGTGGTAATTGGTTGAGCTAAGGAAACAAATCAGGGTGCAACCTTGGAACTTGGGATTATTAAATTGGCTGTTAATATCTGGCCCCCATGTTTTGTCTTGGTCTGGGTCTGTTCTTCTTTTTCCTCTCATTATTTTCTTTAAAAAAATGTATTCTTCTTTTAATTTCTCAGAAAGATTGAAAATAGGCAAATAAAAAATAATTGGGAACTAGTAAAGATACTTGTAAACAAGAGAAAATTCTTAACCAACAGACATGAATAAATGTAACGGAAGAAAATTTTCATCCAGACCAGAGCCTCCCCCTAAATAGAACTGTTGAATATCTCTAGCTTTCTAGTTCTTACTGCCATCAAATGGATCTTGATAAGGAGAAATATACTGTATGGTAGCATTAATTTTTGAGCTGATAGTATATTTTGTAAATAGATTGAAAAGGAAAAAAGTCATGTCTCTCCTGCATCAACGAGTTACTGTTCTTGGGTGTATTTGGGGAACACCATCTGTTTGGGGATCTCCTGCCTGTTCCTGAGTCAGACCCTCCAGCACCCACTCCACCTTTGTTTCTGTGTTTCTGCCCACAACCTTTAGCTTCATCAACAATTGTTAAGTCCATTTGTCAAATATTACTGGCCTCTGGTAGGGGCAAAAAATAGAAAGAAGGGAACATTTCTACTGATAACTCGCATCCATAACAAACTCTATGTTACAATGCAAGCACTTCTCAGGCTGAATTCTGTTGCACGTACAAACATCCATTAGCAAGCAGCCACAAAAATAGTCATCTAGTCTAAAAAAGGTCATTTTGAGCGGCCAATCCTGAAAGTAGATGAGGCCATGGACTCATCCATTCAGTGTGTGATTGTAACATCAGTTAGAGCTGTGGACCTCAGCATGTCTCTCAAGCTTTTAGGTGGTTGACCTTGCCAGATTCTCATGCATGTCTCATACAAAGGTGATGGTGCCCATACAATTTCTCTGGCCAACTATCATATCTCATCTTACCAATAAAGAATTACTTCTAATATCTCTGTTGCTTGTTAACTAACCCTGTACTATTCAATATTGATAGTTGATATGGTTGATGTAGCCATCTATGGAGGGTGAATACCTGATTAGGGTACAACCTGGACAATATTCCAAAACAGAAACTCTTTAGAAGTCATGATTTGCCTTTCTTGGAAAAATATTTCATCAATTTGAAATTTCCTGTGGTTGTTAGTCTGAAGTTTTAGTAAAGAGAATCTTAATATTTTTCATCTATAGTATTGCTTCTTTTACTTTGTTAAATGGCTTACTTTTAAAATTTGCCAGAACTGATTTTGTCTGATAAGGAAAAAAAATTCAGATTTTGAAAATCCTGTTCCACATCCCCCAATCTCATCCCCCTTTCTCAGGTAAATTTTGAAAAACTACATCTTGCTATGGATGTTTTATTAAAGTTTCTTGAAAGTGTAGGATAAAACTATGATCACATGAGTTTGAATAAATATTATAGAAAAATCCAATTTCCCCATACATCACAATGACATTTAGTCTAGTAAGTTCATATTAGAACTGTCCCCAAATTACTTAGCTAGTGTTTCATACTATATCTAAAAATTGTGATGATTTTGTGCTTTGAGTACAATTGAATTTTTTGACCCCATATGGAGCTGTGAGAAAAATATGGCTGAATGGGGAACACCAATGTTTATCACTAGCTCATCCTTCATTTTCCAACCCATAAAGCCCATCTACTACTTGCTGAAATGGAATCCCAGTCCACAAGAGGACGGGGCCAGAAGGGCTAATCCTGGATGCTGCACAGCATCATGGGAGTGGTGTTGGAAGTGTCTACGCTGGCTGCTGCTGTGGGTATGCTTGTGCCTCTTGATATACCTGTGGCTGCATGTAGGTTCTCAGCACCTCTGAACATTCTCCTCCCTGCCTCCTCCATTGTTCCTAGTGCTAGCTATCTAGTGGTTGACAAAGAATGCCTGAAGAGTTCAGATGCTAAATCAGTGGTAATTAGTTTCTCATTATGTTCCCAAGGGTGCAACTGCTGTTGGAAAAAGAGCTGTAAATAATATTAGTTGTTGCTACCAGTTGGAGCCTCAGAACAACCTATAATTTTATTTGTGTTAATGAGACAATTGACCTGTGGAGAAGAGTTTAAGCAAGTTTGAGGGGATTTTAAAAAATCTGAAATAAGGGGAGAAAAGATCAATAAGGGAAGAAAATTCAACCCACTTAATAGAGTTAATTAATACCCTGTATGTATTGCCTTTCTACCACGCCATGTCTTGTCAATCAATCAAAATGTAGTAACTAAAACATCAAAGCGTATGGGCTAAGTGAACAAAGCATCAGCACAGTGTAAGTTAAAGAAAACCTTTGTCTAAAATCATTTCCATGTGATTGATTTATCCAGATACCTTCATCAATTTTCTGAAGTTGTGGGGCCTTTGTAGACCCAGACTCTGTTTTCCAACTGGAAATTGACAGCTGTCTGAGATCTTAGCACAGACACTATGCCGTTTAAATTATTGAGAAACCTCAGAGTAAAATTTCAAGCCTTTCAATGCCAGAAAATGGCCCCAGTAAGATCATCCCCCGATCAGTCCATTCTTCTGGGAAGCTTAGGAATTATTATGTCTAATGACTTTGCCAGTGGTTCTGGCCTGTGTAATTAAGATCCAAATATAACTCTATGTTCATTCTATAACTAAATTTCTTATTTGGACAAATGACCCATTTATAAAAGCTCATAAAATATCATAAAATTACATACTTAAAAATCTCCCTAATAAAATGTACCCAAAGAGGTTCACATCTGAATTCCTAATAATTTTCCAAAAATATCCCTTACCACACGTGACTAGAAAATACTGTATATTATCATTCAAGAGGAGAAAAATAGAATAGAGATCCATAACTATAAACAAATACCTTTCCTCGATTTCATTTAGTGACCATATTTGCATTTTTCTTCTATCATTTCAGTTCCTGAATGTGACAGCAGAGTCACCATCAGATCAACATAATCTTGCAAGCTTGTGCATTCACTGCAGAAAGCAAAATGTCATGACATTTCCTATAGGAATATAAATTTTTTTTTTGCAAGTTTTGCTCCACATAAAAAATGAATGAAAATGAGGGTCAAGATTCCAGACACTTTGGAATTCTGAATGGAAAGACTAGAGTGACTGGACTAAGGAAAATGCACCATAACAAAAGAAAAGAGACTCTTGTCTTTCCTTTCCCTTCCTAACTTTTCTGAAGCTATTGATTAGGAGCTCCAGTCCTGTGAGAGTGGTCCGATGTGCCTTGTTAAGGATGCCTCCACTGTACCAAATCAAAACAAGGAAAGAGTGGAGGCAGAGGTAGTAGAAGAGGAGGAAATGGCACAAGAGGGAACATTTACACGTGATTGGGGAGGATTATTAAATATTGGGGTGAGAGTTCAGAGAAGCTTTAGTGGAGCATTTTTAAAATTATAAATTAACTTGGGGCTTATGTTTCAAGCTAAAGGCAAGACATGAGAATTCATATGTCATGGGTATTTTTCTTAGTCCTTAATCATCCATGCCTTCTAATTTTGACCAAGTTCTTAGAACTTTCTCAGATCCCTAAATCATAGTCTTTAGAGCAGAAATAGTCTCAGAAATCATTCCACAGGGCATTCTTCCCAACCCAAGAAAATATCCACTTGCAATTTTGACGAGAAGGGACACCTCAACTTCTGTCTTAGCGGGAAAAAAAAGCACCTGACATACTACGTGACTTCCTCCTCATCAGGTAGCATATTCACAACTACTACATATGTACACACATGTGGTTCACATCAGCAAATGAACCCAAATCAAGCAGTCACTTACTATAGTAATTGGAGATATCACTGAGAAGCTGGATCAAGTCTTATCTGAAGCTTCACATATCACTGAAAATTTTAAATTATAAAAGATTATAGGGCTTCCCTGGTGGTGCAGTGGTTGAGAGTCCACCTGCCGATGCAGGGGACACGGGTTCGTGCCCCGGTCCGGGAAGATCCCACATGCCGCGGAGCGGCTGGGCCCGTGAGCCATGGCTGCTAAGCCTGCACGTCCGGAGCCTGTGCTCCGCAACGGGAGAGGCCACAGCAGTGAGAGACCCGCGTAACGCAAAAAAAAATAAAAAATAAAAATAAAATAAATAAAATATTATAATTTTGTTTTTCATTTTGAGCGCTACTTGGAGTTAAGTTTCCTGTCATTTGCACCATAATGGGTTTTACTGATATAGAGGTAAAATGAGAAGAGGGATCAGTGTGAAAATTCAGTGAGTAATGGTCTGAACTATTGCTACTCAGACTGTAGTCCCAAGATCAGCAGCATAGATATCTTCTGGGAGCTGTTAAAGTGCATAATCTAAGACCTCAACCCAGACCTACCGAATCAGAATCTGCATTTAAAAAAAAGTTCCCCCAGTGATTTGTCTACACAGTAATGTTTCAGGACTATTCTAGTCCAAATTGGAATACTCTGACTATGGGTCTAAAATACAGAAGTGACATGAACAGATAGAAACAAAATAGTCCCACCAGGAAATAATTGAGACTCTAATGTTGACATTCTGTTCATGTGAGAAGGACAAGTGTATTTATCAGGATGAGAGGAGCTGGGGGTTTGAACAGAGCAATTTTGTGGGAAAGTACAAGGGTTGGGGGAAGAGCATGGGCTTCATCATCTGACCTCTTCCTGATTAATTACTAACTTCTGTGTAGCTTTGCAAGATCTGCTACTTCAGATACCCATGTATTAAGTGGGAACAGTAATTTCCTCAGGTTTCAACTCATGCATTGTTATCTTGAAAAGTAGCACTTGAAATGGTATTATTGTCTAGTTCCTTGCTACTGTCAATATACACAGACCAGCAATATTATCATCACCTGTGAGACTGTTAGAAATGCATAATCTCAGCCTGCCCCAGATCTACTGAATCCAAGTTTTCACTTTAGCAAGATGTTCAGGTGGGATGAATTGGGAGATTGGGATTGACATATACACACTACTATGTATAAAATAGATAACTAATGAGAACCTACTGTATAGAACTGGGAACTCTACTTAATGCTCTGTGGTGACCTAAATGGGAAGGAAATCCAGAAAAAGTGGGGATATATGTATACATAGAGCTGATTCACTTAGCTGTACAGCAGAAACTAACACAACATTGTAAAGCAACTATGCTGCAATAAAAATTTAAAAAGAACAAAACAAGATGTTCAGGTGAGCAGATACACATTGACATTTGAGGAACACTGGTCCATGTACTTTCTGAGCCAGTGAACTCCCCATCCTAGGAGAAGTTCAGGTGGAGCCTGGGTGAGCCTATCAGAGATGATGGAGAGAGGAGCAATGCATGGGCTAGTGGGAACAGACAACTACCAGGAACACTAGCACCTTTGGGATATCTGTGCTTCTAGCAGAACACTGAAAACCAGTACAGAAGTGGGAAGTGTGCCAAAAAAGTATCATTTTTAGTTTCTGCAATTAGATATGAGCTAGAGATCACATGACAAAATGTTGGTTGAGACAGGAAGGCATTTCATAGGGTGAAGGAACCTTGGACAGCTCTTTGTAACTCGGGGGAAATAAATCTCTAGTGCAGAATCATTGGCTTCTTACTATGTCCTCAAAAACATTCTTCAGTGACATCTGTTACTAATGAAACTGTTTTTTTTTTCCATGTTGAGGATGTGTCCCACTTTCAGCAAATTCCTCCCAAAAGAAACTGTAACATGGAGGGAGAGGAAAAACCGTGGGCAGAAATTCTTTCACACACTGGAAAGGAGTATAACTCTTGGCTGCAATAAGTTCTATCTGAGACAGAGTTACAACCTGTTATGGATGGTTTTTATTTTGTTTGTCCTTAAGAAAGATGCAGTTATAACATCGTGGTTAAAAATCAAGTCCTTTACTTTGTGAAGTCAAACTTTCAATGAAATCAAAGTCTACCAGAGCTAGTGGTAGCTGAATCAAGCTACTACCCCTAAATAAAGAATTATCCCAACCATCCTTTCATCTATCTATCCTTCCATCTTGCCATCCTCATCCCATCCATCCATCCATGCATCTATCCATCCATACCTGTGTGACTTCCTCATTGCCTCTCTAACAGTAATGATGACTTAGTGCATACACTAAGTCAACTCCCTGAGAGTAAAACAAAATTTAATCTAAACTATTTTTTAGTAACTCATAGGTGTGTCACAGTCTGCAAAACTTGGTTTGTTCATCTCCCAGTACAGGAGCCAACACTGACCCTCTGCATATACAGTGAAAGGCCAGCTGCCTGCTTCCTTCCTTGTGGTTCTGGGATGTTTGGTTGGATTAATGCAGTGATCACTGGGAAATGTGTACAAATAACTCACCTCCTGGGGCCTGAGCTGTCAGACATCTCCTTGCAAACTGGCTGCTCCCCGTCTTGTTATTTTTGCTCATTTCCATAATAGAATTTGGTTGATAAAAGTCTTCACAGTGATCGATGGTCCACAAAGCACAGTCATTTTCAGGCCATGAGTAACAATTCTTGAAATTGGGAAATATGACTACAGTCAATTTCCTTTTCCTTTCCTTTCTTGCTTTCCTTTCCTTTAGTCATTCCTACAGGGTGTGTCCTTTAGACACCTCTTTCTTAGTCATTGTCCCCTAATTAATTCCCTTGTTAAATATAAAGTGTGCCTTAGGCTTGACTAATGTCTTCCTTTGTGACTAAGGAAAGAGGAATGTATTACCTTTACATATTGACTCAAGCTTCATAATCATAATTATTTTTACTTAAAGTCCTCATTCTTTACAAACCATGCTGTAGACCCCAAGCAACTGTCAAGAGAGTCTCACCTAACTCCCATAAATACGAAAGGGAGTCAGGTGTTTGCACAATTAATTGAGTGTAAAAGTGCCCGTATTCATGTGGAAAACCATCTCTTTTTCTATGTGGTGATTTCAAGTTCACACCATGAAATTATGGAGGGGTTGAAGTGGAATTGCCCAATTTGTGAAGAGAACATGCTGACATTTTAAGAGATGGAACAGAGCTGTCAAAAAAATCTACAGGCAGGAAATCTGCATATGTGTTGGTAATCTAGCAATCTGCTCCCTGTCTAATAATATGGTCTGTGACAGATTAGTAAGCACAGAAAAGCAAGGACCTTAGCACATCCCAGGGGAGCGAGTCTGTGTTGGATATGAGAAGGATGCAGCCTGGGCTACAGTTGTCTGGTGCAACGGTGGGAAAAAAGGCATTGGTTAGGACAGAATAACACAGTGGTTCTCAAAGTGTCCTAATTTTCAGTTACACTGTGGCACTAATCTTCAGTGTGATGGCAGATTTAATACTGTTGAGATCTGGTAGCTAGTGCCTAGAAGGGTTTTAATATTGTGTTGATGTCGAAAAAGAATTCTCATCTCTAACCAGTCCTTCCTCAAGAACCGGGGATGTTCAAGGTGGATTCTTCTCTCATCACCTCCCCCTTCTCCGTTGACCTTACTTACTCTGTTCTGCAGTGGAAAGTGCTTAGAATTTTTTTTTTTTTTTGCGTCACGCGGGCCTCTCACCGCTGTGGCCTCTCCCGTTGCAGAGCACAGGCTCTGGACACGCAGGCTCAGCGGCCATGGCTCACAGGCCCAGCCGCTTCGCGGCATGTGGGATCTTCCCGGACCGGGTCACGAACCCGCGTCCCCTGCATTGGCAGGCGGACTCTCAACCACTGCGCCACCAGGGAAGCCCATGCTTAGAATTTTGAGTCAAAAGATCAGGGCTTCTGTCTGAGCTTTTCCTCTTAGTCACTGGGTGACTTTGGGTAGCTTTCTCACTCCATCAGGGGATGATAATAATATTGCTTCCCCTCAGGCTTCTGTGTTGTTATGAAAGACAGCAAAGCCCATGTAAAAACAACTGGGGAGCTTTAGAATTTATTAGACGGTATCTTTATTTCCATATATTTGCTTAAGCCACAAGAGGAGGAGAACCTGATAGCTGAGGCTACTGGACACCCTGGTATCCTTTTCCATGGTCTTTTGGTAAATATTATTGACTGTGTATTATCTCTCTCCCTCTCACAGCTGTTCAGGTTGTTAACAGATCATTAGGGAGTCTTGGAAGAAAAGTGGAGACACAGGTTGGCTGAGAAATGGTTGAGTTACTATATACGTTGTGCCCAATCCATGCATGGACTCTTAGAAAATATCACCTCACCACCCAAGTGTGTCAAGGCTTTGGGCTGCTTCTCTATGAGACCATCTGTGTTTCTTGTTTTGTGGTTGTTTGTTGGTAATGGATTTTCTTAAATGTTTCCTTTGGAAGTCACATCTTCAACTTTCTAATTAAGAAAAACATGGAGATGCAACTTATTATTAAGGAAGCCAAGGACTGACTCAAAGCCAAGAGTAGATAATAACCCCTACTTGGATTTGTTTAACAGAAGTTTACATGGTGTACATTCTTTATGGGGCCTTGCCCTAGGCATGGAAGACAGAAAGTCCCAGGACCATTGCCCCCTTCCTGCATGGTCACTCTCTGAATCCCCTCTGGTTGTCTGTCCCTGGCAGCTTCTCCTTGGTTTCGAGCCAGGTCTCTGTTGTTCAAGTTACTCATGATCTTTTTTTCTTACATCTTTATTGGAGTATAATTGCTTTACAATGGTGTTAGTTTCTGCTTTATAACAAAGTGAATCTATTATACATATAAATATGTTCCCATATCTCCTCCCTCGTGCGTCTCCCTCCCTCCCAGCCTCCCTATCCCACCCATCCAGGTGATCACAAAGCACTGAGCTGATCTCCCTGTGCTATGCGGCTGCTTCCCACTAGCTATCTATTTTACATTGGTAGTGTACATATGTCCATGCCACTCTCTCACTTTATCACAGCTTACCCCTCCCCCTCCCCATATCCTCAAGTCCATTCTCTAGTAGGTCTCTGTCTTTATTCCCGTCTTGCCCCAGGTTCTTCATGACATTTCATTTTTTCTTAGATTCTGTATATATGTGTTAGCATACGGTATTTGTCTTTCTCTTTCTGACTTACTTCACTCTGTATGACAGACTCTAGGTCCATCCACCTCACTACAAATAACTCCATTTCGTTTCTTTTAACGGCAGAGTAATATTCCATTGTATATATGTGCCACATCTTCTTTATCCATTCATCCGATGATGGACACTTAGCTTGTTTCCATCTCCTGGCTATTGTAAATAGAGCTGCAATGAAGATTTTGGTACATGACTTTTTCTGAATTATGGTTTTCTCAGGGTATATGCCCAGTAGTGGGATTGCTGGGTCATATGGTAGTTCTATTTGTAGTTTTTTAAGGAACCTCCATACTGTTCTCCATAGTGGCTGTACCAATTCACATTCCCACCAGCAGTGCAAGAGTGTTCCCTTTTCTCCACAGCCTCTCCAGCATTTATTGTTTCTAGATTTTTTG